>PVJI01007093.1:0-80906 GCA_004026765.1 Micronycteris hirsuta
TGTAGCTCAGTGGATTGAGCGCGGGCTGGGAACCAAGCGGTCCCGGTTCGATTCCCAGTCAGGGCACATGCCTGGGTTGCGGGCCAGGTCCCCGTGAGGGCCATGTGAGAGACAACCATACATTGCTGTTTCTCCCTGCTTTCTCCCTCCCTTCTCCTCTCTCTAAAAAATAAATAAAATCTTAAAAAAAAAAAAAAAAGAAGAAGAAAGTCCTCTTAAAAAAAATTTACTTAGGCAAGTTTTAAGAACTATGTTGGTTCTCTTGAATAAAAATTAAACAATCTGAAAAAAAAATCTTCACGTAATTAAAGTTTTTCCCTTTTTTAAATTACCAAAACATACCACAAATACAGTCCTACATTTTATTGCTTTAAAGAACACTAGATACTACTACCTATCATTCAATCCTTTAGTTTTTTTTTCATTTTCAACAAATAAACCCTATATGTTGAAAAATCATCTATATTAGAAAACACGTGCCTTTTCTCTGCAGTTGCATTGTCTTTCCCAGCAGCCTCCTTCTCAAAAAGGAATAACAGGCCTATTCCTGGGAGAACTGAAACTTTTCTGGTGGTTGATATTGGCTTGAGAGTGCCATGATAACCTTTGATTGCATGAATGCACAATGGACAGCAGCGTTTCCTTCTTTCTGTCTTTCTTCATTCAAGATTCACACACACATCAGGCAAATTTTATAATATGTGTTTGTATTACTTACACTGGCACTATGCATGTATGTTTTCTGTATAGTCACAGAATACAGGCCATGAGTTGAAGGTTTGCTTCATAAGTGGGCTGGATAGTGACTGGAAAAAGTGGGAACTTAATATCAAAGATTTAATGGGAAGTAACCTAAGAAAATATCCTGGTGAAGGGAAGGGCTCTGTGATACAAACAATGATGCGGGGATTTGAAAAATATGAAGAGAATTATGCATACAGAAGAGCTGGCTAGTTACTGCTGTTATATGGTGGTCTTCAGAAGGATGCTTAGAGACTGTGGGATGGTAACTTGCAGTGAATGGCTGAGTATGAAAGACAAAGTGCCTCTGTGGTAGCCTGTAAAGAGGCCTTCATCTCCCAGAGTGCATGGCTGTTGTCCTAACTGTTAGAGTCACAAAGGTTGGGAGACATTTAAATGCTGAGCCAAAGTCATGATACTTAAAGTTAGGTTCTGGTGGGGCACACCTGGGGCCATGAATCATGGGTCAGGTAGTATACAAGGATTCCTCTGAAGATGCTGATTTTGCGATTTACCCTGGACTTTCTGAACTTGTCCAAGGAACCACTTTTTGTAAAAACAGCTAGCACTTTTGCTGTGGTAGAAAATGTTGCAGAAAGCTGTCACACCCTCTCAGGAACTGCTCTCATGGTCTGTCCTGGCTGTCAGCCTAACAAGTAAGGAAAATTATAGAATAACCTGCCTGGGAACTTGCCTCATTGATAAAGGAAGAAAGAGACGATACTTCTAAATAATTGCAAGAACTAGCTGGCATATAGTGCCATGAGTGAGAGTAGTGCTCATGGACTATTTATTTATTTATACTCACCCAAGGATATGTTTATTAATTTTAGAAAGAGAGGAAGAGAGATAGATAGAGAAAAACATCAATGTGAGAAACAACAGTGGTTGCCTTCTGTCCATACCCAACCAGGGGTCAAACCCACAATCTATATCTGTGCCCTGACTGGGGTTCAAACCCATAACCTTTTGGGGCATGGGACAATATTCCAACAACTGAGCTACCCAGCTGGGGCCATAGATTGGATTTTAATGATAGTTGATCAAGTGAGCCAAAATTTATGACCTAAGCAATAATGCATTGACATGGAGAAACTTTGTCAAAACATAAGATTTAACCTTCTTACAAGGACTTCAGGTGACTCTTAGAAGTTTAGAAATGTACGTGTTACCCTACAGGTAATAGATAAAGGAACAAGCTGAGAGAAATGGGCATAAAAGAAGAGGTATGTTATGAAGGGCAAAAAGGGCACCACTGGATTATATTCCATGAGATAGTTATATTGCAAGTGTCCATCTTAGCAACAGAGACCAACACTCTGTCTCTAATAAGACATTACTTTTTTAGATGTCCAATGGGCCACTGTTTAGCAGGTTGTCTGTATTGATTCCCTTCTATCCTGGAAGTATCAGCCATTCATTCTGACAGGGTTAAGTACCCGTTCTAGGTGTGAGTTTTTCTTGTCTGCCGCCAAATCCTTGGCCATGACAAATATCGTGGGCTTACAGAATGCCTGACCCATCTGCATGGACAAGAAACACACTTCATGATGAAAGAGGTGGGAGGGGGGCCCCTGGCCATAGATTTGTTGGTTGTATCACATACCACACCATGCTCCTGAGACCCCTACAATGACTTTCTGGAAGTAAATATAAAACTATATTAAAAGGATGTGTTGTCATCCTTCAGGACAAAATGCATTTATCAGATCAGAGAACCCTTTTGTGCTAATAAAGATGTAAGCTGGAGTTGCCCCTGTTACCATCATCCCTAGCAACCCACAGGAGGATTTGTGCCTCTGTCCTCTCAGCTTTGGGCTCTGTGCAGTGGGAGCTCTTAGTCCCCAAAAGGGCACTTGCTTACCAGGAGATAAAGCAAGAATCTACTTTCTAAAAGTTAAAGCTGTTACAGGGCATCTGATGACCAAGAATAGGCAAGCAGGAACCTTCCTGACAAAACTAATTAACTCTGAACCACAGAAGCTTTTTTGTTTGTTTGTTTGTTTGCGTGTTTTTGTTTTTTATGGATTCTGTTACATGAAGGGGATAGAGAAGAACATGTCTTAAACAAAATGATCTACTTGGGCACCACCTTGTAGTCCTTTGCCTCATTATGACTGTGAATGGACATGTGCAGAACTGAGAAGAACATAATTACCAAGGATAGGAATATGATAATAATGGAAATTACCACCTGGTAAACAGCAAGCACCTATTCAGGTGATAACAAAAAATAAAAGAAATTCAGAATGGCTAGTGGAGGAGAAGGACCAGGACCAGTTATAGGTCAGAGATCAATTGCAGAATTAGTTTTGGTTTATCACAATAAGCTTCCCTTTGGGAAGAAATGCCCCAAAGCCATGCTTTCTACAGCTGCTAGAAGCCAGTATCTTAGCATAGCAGGCTGTTAGCATTAGGTAGGCCCACACCTGGAAGAAACAGGTTTTCAGTGATGACTGGGTCTGTTTTGCATTCTCCTTGAAAGCCTAACCAAATTTTCATTAGAATACGTGGCAGACTAAAACACTTCTAGCAATTATCCTTATTGTCTCCTTCTCTTGGGTCAGGCTTGCATTGCTGTCTAACAGCACTCACAGCCTTTCACATATCCATCCTAATTTTCTCTCACAAGCAATTTCCTTAATAAAGTTCTTGCACATTGAATTCCTTTTTAGAGATTGCTTCTTACAGTAACCATATTAACATAAATTGCAAAATTATAACTCCAATTGCAACTTTGGTCTTATTCACAAGACCAGTTCTATCCAATATCATAATTACTTGTTTCCAATGCTATTACCCTATCAAAGTAAATACTTTGAGATTTCATATTAGAGTAATTATTGTTTAATTGACGCTACCGAAATCCTGAGAGTTTAAACAATTTGAGTAAGATCACACAGCTAAGAATTTACTCATCCTATGAATCTTATTGATTTTCCACTAATTGGTTCAAATCCATTAAACTTAATTTTTATGCATTTTTCGCTCTTTATGAATCACCAAACAGAGAGTAGGGACAAAGAAATCATTTGAGGTCCCACAAATAATAATAAACAACTGGTACTTTGAATACACTGGGAAATATCTCATAATCATTTCCCTTTTCTGTTCTATAACTCCTTCAATAAATCGTGCTGTCCAAGATTTTGCTATTTGCCAACCCAGAAGCATTTATCTACCTATTTAGCTATAGGTCTATGGATCTAACGTTAAGTCATGAAGTTGATCCACAGTCCTGAAGCCACTGACCTAGGCTAATATGCTAACACTGATGCCGTTGTGTAGTACTGAAACTCTCAGGGGATGAATTTGGCCTTTCTTTGCCTCTAACTTCCAAAATTAAAAATAAAATAAGTCAGAGACATAGGAAAAGTGGATGTACATCCCAGCTTGTGAGAGTCTTTATTTTCCCCGTGGATCTTACGTCATTATTAAGATCACACACTCTACTCTCAAAAGTGATCTAGCTTTGAAGATAAAGTCTGTAATCATCAAAATATTAGAGTAATATAATCTGTACACAGGATGCCTCAGTCATAGTGCAGCCGAAAATAACATCCCCACTTGAAACTGCCTACCCAAAGGTTTCTGCTTAAAAGAATCAGACAAACAATGGCACTGAGCACAAAGAGAGCCATTCTTCAGATCAGGTTGAATATCTGATTCGCATGTAGATCATAGAGACTGCACAGTAACGCAAAAAGAGCTCTATCCAATAGACCTCTAACCAGTGAACTAAACCAATCAATCTGGACAAGAGATTATGAAGGGAATTGATGAAGAAGGAAAAGAAGCAAGAAAACTGCATATACAGATAATTTATAGGATTTGAAACAGTAACAAAAGCTTAGAGCTGTCTCAGCTTCTGAATGACTCTGCTTCTAGACCATGTGAATCATTTTAGTAAAATATCCTTTTCCTTAATATCATCTGAGTGAGTTTGCAAATGCTGAACCCAAAGGTTCTTACCAGCATGGCCAACCATAATTGGATTTGCTTACTTCATATTGTTACCTCCCCATTATCCTTACGTACCTCACATTCTTCTTTTATTCCCCTTAAGTTTTAATGCAAATGAACTCTTCTATGTGTTTAAAAGGACACCTGGACCTCTAGGTCTACACCACTGCCATAAGAATTGTGTTGCCCATGTATGCAGATTGCATATTTCCCCCATGTCCAACAAAGAAAAATGAACAATAAAAAATTATATACTTTAAAAATTCTTCAGCTATTCAGAAAAGGAAAGTACCATGCAAACAAAGGAGCACTTCATGGAATCAAGGCATGGTTTTGAGTTCTAGCTCTCCCACTTGCCACTGAGCTTGATGTTTAGAAAGTTAAACCATTCTTTGCCTCATACTCCTCATATGGAGAATGGTCATTACAATTGTCCCTGCCTTCCTGGGATAGTTGTGAGAATTAAATGAGATGATGTATAATGCATAGCTATTGAATATGTGCAATGCTCTTTTCATTTGTGCAAAATGAGCACAACATTGCAGTCTAAAACTCAGTTATAATAGTTAATAAATACTTTATAAATCTTATTTAGCCTAAACACTTAAAATTTTGGATTGAAATCAGTCTATACTACATTCTGCACTGAACCTTTAATTACAGAATGAATCTGTAAATACAGGCCATGATTTAACCTGTGTTTGATGGCTCGTTTACCGATGCAGTATTTATTTTGGTAGTGTGATTTCAACATGACTCAATGCTTTTGGCTCTGTCAGTAGAAGGTAAGAGTCTCTTTAAAGGCTGCCAAGGAGACATTCTATCATACTTTGTTCTAAATCAATGATTGATTGTCCTGAGCCTGTCATTTTTCTTCTTTAAGTATTTGTGATACTTAGCAGCAGCCACCAAAATCCCCAGTCCTTATAGTTACTTTTTTTTTTTTTACTATTTATAAAAGGCCAGAGATATTGTACAAGCCAAATGTGCCCTGTATGAATTGTATCTTTGTATCTCATCCTTTTGCACCACAGGTTAAATAAAACAATAACAATCACACTTCCAAGGTCTGCCAATACTCTGCTTATTACTAGAATATTGGGAGTACACATATACCGAAGGAGTGCCCTGCAGCAAAACCTATAAGGGAGTCAGGGAAACAGGATAATAAAGGGGAATGATATGGGCAAGTTGTTGCCTCAGATAAGTCTTTACTTGGCCCAACCTACAGGATGAGTAGAAATCTCTAGAGTACAAGATTTATCAGAGCTGCATCTCTTGGAGATAAGTGGTCAGCTTTCAGTACACCTGGATCCGTCACTGCTTGTTGGCCCCTCCCAGAACAAGGGTTCATGTGTGGGGTGGTTACCTGCCGGACAAAGGGGCAGCCATCAGCAAAGAGGCGTTCTCCAGAGAAAAGGATCAGCTGTGGGCCATTGGAGGAGAATTTCAGTGGGGCACAAATAAGTAGATCATTATCTACCCACAATTCACAGATGAGAAAACACAGAGGTAGGGAATAGGGAGCTCCACTAATCTGCTCCAAGTCTTGCATCTTGAAGGTCATATTTTCAAGCCAGTTTTCTCTCACCAGGGTGCATGGTCATAATGAACCTGGCATATCACTTCATACAGGGAAGCAAGGATTCCTACGTGAA
Source organism: Micronycteris hirsuta (assembly GCA_004026765.1). Classification (NCBI taxonomy): domain Eukaryota; kingdom Metazoa; phylum Chordata; class Mammalia; order Chiroptera; family Phyllostomidae; genus Micronycteris; species Micronycteris hirsuta. The sequence continues at coordinate 6,363 of PVJI01007093.1, forward strand.
CTAAGGAGAAAAAGAATGGAGACGATGGAAACCCAAGCTGGGTAACAATGACTACACTTTATTCTAAAAGGAGGAATGTCAATGACAGATATCAAAGAAGTACAGATATAGAATAATGCTTAAAATAATTTTACCTCAGTTCTTATTAAGTTATATTTCAAGAGAAAGAGATAAGGTCAAATATTTTGGAACAAGGAGAAAAAAATCCTTAAGAAAAAATAATGAAAGAAAAAGATACAAAAAGGAGGAGACATTTGAAACGAGCCTACTAGAAATATATATTGATTCCAACTATGGAAAAGCATGTCTATATATGCATATTTTCAAAACAAAGACTACCTAGGGATGGACAGATTGAAAACAAAATGAGAGAAAGAGAGAAAAAATTCATGGACATGAACAACAGTGTGGTGATTTATAGGGGAAAGTGGGGGAGGTGAAGTAGGGTACAGTGGGGATAAACGGTGATGGAAGGAGACTTGCCTTGGCATGGTGAACACATGGTAAAGTGTATAGATGATGTGTTGTGGAACTGAGCACCTGAAACCTGTAAAATTTTGTTAAAAGTGTCACCCCAATAAATTCAATAAAAGGAAAAATAAAAATAAAAAGAGACTTAATATACCTACTTTAAAAAAGGGTGAGGGAGGGTAAAGGGCCTACTAATATAGCATAAGAATTATATAATTTCTTTAGCATTAACAGAAGATACAAAAAAAGGTTTTTAAATTTTATTTGAGAGTTATTTTTCAAGTTAATGTGAGGCATTACAATAAAAAAGCTTATGCTTCAGCCCTGCCTGGTGTAGCTCAGTGGATTGAGCATGGGCTGGGAACCAAAGGGTCCCGGTTCGATTCCCAGTCAGGGCACATGCCTGGGTTGCAGGCCAGGTCCCCAGTGAGGGCCATGTGAGAAGCAATCATACATTGCTGTTTCTCTCCCTCTCTTTCTCCCTCCCTCCTCCTCTCTCTAAAAATAAATAAATAAAACCTTAAAAAAAAGCTTATGCTTAGTTATAAAATTGCTTAGTGTATAAATAGTTATTTAGAACTAACTCTGGTATCTGCATTTTCTTTCTAAAAACTATTAATATTATTAATTTCCAAGCATGAGCACTTAAAAATTTTTTAAGACATTGCTTTTGTCCCCATACACTTGGTCATCAGCACTTTTTTTTAATCCCTTGGCATTCTTAATCAAACCTTCAGAAGCTTAAATTATTATTGAGCAATTTATTTAGGATTATGGCTTAATTCATGATTCTAAATGAACATACTATCAACTTTTAGGAGTAAAATCACAAGTAACAGCATAATTGTCTAGACAAAATAGGTCTTGAGCAATTTAAAATACTCAGCATTTGAAGGAATTAATAGATAAGAGGATAGATTCATTATGTGGTCAAGAGGTCATTTCATAAAAGTATTTTAAATTAAAAAACTAAAAACTTTTTGGTTTTAAGACTGAGGATAAAATGGATTGGCAAGAATTAAAGAAAATGTTGAGAAAGACTGAAAATTATGCACCTGATTGAAGGGCTAATTAAAATTATCTGGAAGGCCCTGAAGTTGTTTTATCTTTGAATATTTTTTTGTCTGTGGGTGAAATGTTCTTTCATTGTTTTTCAAGGAAAATGTGCATAACGATCTAAATAATTCTCTCTCTCTTTCTCTCAGAAAAATGTCAGGTATTGAAAAGTCCGGTTTTGTTTCCCCCTGCTCTCCCTGGACAGCGTATCAACCCAAAGTGCTGAGAGTGTCCACGGCCAAAGGCTCACGGCAGCAGCATTCTGAGAACTGCCTTGGGCCTACTGGGGCCAACCTTATGCAGAAATACCTAAAGGCTATGCCTTCATTCTAGAAGTACAGTGATTTAGAAGACATAAATCCTATTCCTTTGCTTCAGGTAGATACTGCAGATTTCCCCCTAGGATTCAGATTTGTGGCTAGACTTGAAGTGAACCCAGATCTTTTCCAAAAAGCACTAACTCACTTTTCTACAGATTTCATCCTCAGAACACTCCCTCGATAAAGTACTATCTGCAAAAGAATTCCAATATCAATCTATGTTTCTATTATATTAACCTATGCCGTAGGCTATCTCAAAGTTTAGTCTGTATGAGAGTCACCAGGAGGGACTCGGAAAACTGATTTCTGATGCAGTAGGTCTGGAATGAAGCTTAAGAATCTGAATTTTTAACAGTTCCCTGGGGCTGCTGCTACTCTCTGGGTACCATGTTGACATCGTTCTATGATAATCAACCTAAAAGAGTGAGGAAATACAATTGTGTGCCTCTGACTTTGATTTCTTGAGTAAACTGAAAATCATAACACATTAATGTAATTTAGCATTTTAATGTGTTAAAGAATATAATAGACTAAAAAGTTAAAGCTACTTATAAAAGTTAGAAAAATATATGTGTGCTATATCCTTTGAACAATTTAATTCAATAAATATTTAATGATTATATATCCTGTCTTAGGCAGTTGCAGCCCAGTAGTACAAAAGACGGGGAATAGAAATGACCACTCCCAAGGCAGCTGCTAGGGGAAGCAGCAGCATGTAAAAGCCAGACTTCAGCCAGCACAAAGGAAAGCAAAGATTGATGGTGGAAGGTGTTGTTTGTTGATTATAGACCAGGAGGTATAGATGGAAAAGTGACACGGTTTCAAGACATGGAGAGGCAGGAGAGAGACAGACAGAGAGAGAGAGAGAGGCAGACAGACAGACAGACAGACAGACAGACAGACAGACAGAGAGAAGGGATAATATTAACAACTTTATAAGAATTAAGGCCTAAGATTTAAAAGCTGACCTGGGCTTCTGTTGGAAATGAACATGAGCAGGGTCCAGGTCCTTGATGAAACTCATGCCTGATGGTCTCAGTTAAAGTAGTGATGGAGAGACTGTGAGAAAGAGGAAGGAAGCAGGGGGACACTGGTAGGAATACAGAGTTCTAGGACATCCACACATGGAAGGCTCTAGAGATATAAATTAAAATCTGCAACTAAAGATCTTTTTTTTTTAATTTTACCAAAGAAAACCTCAGGCTCAGAACTGGTAAGTCTTACTTTGACTAGGTAGACACTCTCTAGACAGCTGTTGATAAAAATCTACAAGTTGAGGAGAATCTACTCCAAATGTATGATTTAATCCTTTTCATATAAAGTTAGTACAAATAGCTCTTCTCAGTCTACCACCTAATTTAGAACTTGATATATCTCCTTTTTGATAAAGACTTTAATTTTGATGTGGCTAAAGGACATAAAACTATAATTGAAAATGTGAAGAAATATTCCATGTTTGAAGATGACAAAATGGAATAATGAAAAGATATCAATAATTTCCAAGTTAATCTTTAAAATATAGAAAGCAATAGCACATTAAGAATTTAACAGTGCTTCAAACATAAATATGGAACTTCTTGTGAATGAATGTGAACACATGCACAGAGAAAGATTATAAGATGCCAGACTTAGAGGACCACACCAAGGTTCCATGCTCCACAGGCAGTATCTATAGAAGCATCAATATCCCTGAGAGAGAAGGGCATAAACAATCATCACTTACCAATGAGACATCTGGGACCTGAAAAAATAATTCAATTATTGAAGAACTATTAGTGTGGACTCTGGAAACCCAAGAGATCTCACAAAATTGACCCTTCCTCTGATGACTTCTTGAGCTGGAAAGAATATAGAAAAATGTTTGATGTTATAAGATACAGCTGATCCATGTAAGTAGCAGAGGCATCCACAAAGGAAATAAAATATGTTCGCTTAGAAGCAGTTGAAAGATTTAAGTATTTTATTCAGTTAATGCCAATTCCCCAGTAATTGGAAATAAATGACCTGCCTCAAAATGCATATTTGTATTTATGTAAGCCACTGATCAAGGAATGCCACCAACCACCAAAGCTGGAAAAGGCAAAGAACAGATTATCCCTTAATGCTGTCAGAGAGAACAAGACCCTTACAACACCTTGGTGGTGGCCCGGGATACCAATTTTTGACTTTTGGCCTCCATAACAATAAAAAAATAAATTTCTGTTGTTTTAAGCCATCAATTTTATGACAATTTGTCTTAGTAGTTATAGAAAATTAATACAAGGTCCACATGGATAATCCAGAATAATCTTCATGTTTTTCGACATAAAATAACTCCATTTTTCTATATAAGGTAATATTCACAGGTTCCAATTTAGGATATTATTATTTTAAGACAATTATTCAAGCTACCATGTTAGTCAATAAATTATACTAGAAATAGTCCTATAATATTTGTTTTTGTACTTTCTTTGTTGGTTCATGATGTCAAGGCTAAAATGGAAAGCTAAATAAGGAGTTTCCCAGACAAAAAGAAAGCTAAAAGAATGCACCTCTACCAAACCGACTTTGCAAGATATGCTAAAAGAACTGTTTTAAGAAGATGAAGAAAGAATGAGAGAGGAACACAGGTACAAAGTGGGTAAAATGGCGATGAGTAAATACTTATCAGTAATAACCTTAGCCCTGGCTGGTGTAGCTCAGTGGATTGAGCGTGGGCTAGGAACCAGACAGTCCCGGTTCGATTCCCTGTCAGGGCACATGCCTAGGTTGCAGGCCGGGTCCCCAGTGAGGGCCATGTGAAAGGCAACCATACATTGCTGTTTCTCTCCCTCTCTGTCTCCCTCCCTTCCCCTCTTTCTAAAATAAATAAATAAAATCTTAAAAAAAAAATAATAACCTTAAATGTGAATGGATTAAATGCTCCATCTAAGTCAAAAGACATAGGGTAGCTGAATGGATAAGAAAACATGACCTGCACATATGCTGCCTAAAAGAGACCCATCTCACTACAAAAGACCAACATACTGAAAGTGAAGGGTTGGGAAACATATGCTAAGCAAACAGACAGGGAAGGAAAATGGGGTAGCAATATTATATCAGACAAATTAGACTTCAAAACAAAGGCCATAAAAAGAGACACAGAAGGACACTTCATAATACTCAAGGGGAAAATCCATCGAGAAAACATAAATATTCTAAATATATATACACCCAACATAGGAGCACCCAAATATATAAGAAAAATCTTGGAGGACTTCAAGAAAGATATACACAGTAACACAATTATAGTTGGGGATTTTAACACCCCCCTGTCAACAATGGATAGATCTTCCAAATAAAACATTAACAAGGATATTGTGGAACTGAATGACACCATTAGATCAAATGGACTTAACTGATATATATAGAACTTTTCATCCCAAAGAAGCAAAATGCACATTCTTCCAAATGTACATTGAACATTTTCAAAGATAGACCACATGATAGGGCACAAAACAAACCTCAACAAATTCAAGAAATTTGAAATCATATCGAGCATTTTCTTAGGCCACAAGGGTTTAAAACTAGAAACCAACTTCAAGGAAAAAACTCAAAAACATTCAAAATCATGGAGACTGAATGGCATGCTATTAAGCAAAGAATGGGTTAATAATGAGATCAAAGAAAAATCAAAAAATTCTGGAAACAAATCAAAGTGAACATACAACAGTCCAAAACCTATGGGACACAGCGAAGGCAGTCTTAGGAAAAAAGTTCATAGCAATTCAGGCCTAAAAAAAGATAGGTAGTCCATCAAGAAAAAAAAGGAGAGGACCCAAATAAATAAAATCAGAAAAGGGAGAGGAGAAATTACAACTGGTACCACAGAAACATAAAAGATTGTAAGAAATTACAGTGAACAACTACATGCCAGGAAAGTTGAAAACCTGGGTGAAATGGACAAATTTTTAGAAAAATATAATCTTCCACAACTGAATCAAGAAGAAACAGAAAGCCTGAACAAACACATAATAGCTGGTGAAATTAAAACAGTAATCAAAATCTCCCTGCACACAAAAGCCCTGGACCAGATGGTTTTACAGGAGCCATTAAATGGTTTCAACATTAAAAACAATGTTTTAATGTTTTCATTAAAACATTTAATGAAGCGCTAACCTCTATCCTTCACAGACTATTCCAAAAAATTGAAGAAGAAGGAAGACTCTCAAACTCTTTTTATGAGGCCAGCATCATCTTAATCCCAAAACCAGATAAAGACACAACAAAGAAAATGACAGACCAATATGCTGATGAACATAGACACTAAAATTCTCAACAAAATATTGGCAAACCACATCCAGCAATACATTAAAAAGATCATGCACCATGACCAAGTAAGATTCATCACAGGGATGCAAGATGATAGAATATTTGCAAATCAATAAATGTACTACATCACATAAACAAAAGCAAAGATGAAAATCACATGATCGTTTCAATAGATGCAGAAAAAGCAATTGATGAGGCACAGCACTCATTTATGATAAAAACACTCAGCAAAGTAGGAGTAGAGGGAGCATTCCTCAACATAATAAAGGCCACATATAAAAAATCTACAGCCAATATCATACTCAAGGGGCAAAAACTGAAAGCGTTCCCACCAAGATCAGGAACAAAACAAGGATGTCTGCTTTCACACTGCTATTTAACATAGTATTGAAAATTCTAGCCACAGTGATCAGACAAGAAAAAGAAATAAAAGGCATCCAAATTGGAAAGGAGGAAACAAATCTGTCATTGTTTGCAGATGACATGAAAGTGTACATAGAAAACCTAATGTACCTAATAAGTGAATTTGGTAAAGCAGTAGGATATGGAGTCAATATTCAGAAATCCAAGGCACTTTTGTACACCAACAATAAAATCTCACAAACAGAAACCAGGAAAAAAACCCCATTTGCTATAGCAACAAGAAAAATAAAGTACCTAGGAATAAACCTAATCAAGGAGGTAAAAGACCTGTTCTCAGAAAACTACCCAACACTGAAGAATAAATTAAAGAAGATACTAATAAATGGAAGCGTATACCATGTTCATGGATTGGAAGAATTGGCATCATGTAAATGTCCATACTACCCAAAACAATTTGGAGGTTCAATGCAATCCCTATTAAAATACCAATGACATATTTCACAGATATAGAACAAAACTTTTAACAATTTATATTGAACTATAAATGACCCCAAATAGCCACAGCAATTTTGATAAAGAAAAAGAAAGAAGGGATCACAATACCTGACATCAAACTATATTACAAGGACATGGTAATCAAAACAGTCTGGTATTGGCATAAGAACAGACACAGAGGTCAATAGAACAGAATAGAAAGCCCAGAAATTAACCCATATTTCTATGACCAATTAATATTTGAAAAAGGAGGCAGAAGCATAAAATGGAGTAAAAATAACCTCTTCAACAACTGGTGTTGGGAGATCTGGACAGCTACATGCAAAAAAATGAAACTCAAACTCCAATGTATACCATACACAAAAATAGACTCCAGATGAGTAAAAGACTTAAATATAAGTCATTACACCATAAAAGTCCTAGAGGAAAATATAGGCAGGAAAATCTCAGATATTCCATGCAGCAATATTTTCACCAATATGTCTGCTAGAGCAAGGGACCAAAGGAAAGAATAAGCAAATGCAGATTTATTAAAATAAAGAGCTTCTGCACAGCTAAAGAAAATATCAGCAAAATGAAAAGGGAACCAAACATATGGGAAAATATATTTGCCAATGATACCTTGGACAAGGGTTTGATCTCCAGAATATGTAATAAACTCACATGACTTTGTTTCAGGAAGACAAACAATCCAATTAAAAAATGGGCAAAGGGCCTGAACAGACACTTCTCCAAGGAGGACATATAGAGGACCCAGAGACATACGAAAAGATGCTCAGCATCACTAGCTATTAGAGAAATACAAATTAAAACCACAATGAGATACCACTTCACACCATTCAGAATGGCCATCGTAAACAAATCATCGAAGGATAAGTGCTGGAGAAGTTGTATAGAAAAGGGACCTCTAGTACACTGTTGGTGGGAGTGTGGACTCATATATCCACTGTGGAAAATAATATGGAAAATCCTCAGAAAACTAAAAATGGAACTGCCTTTTGACCCAGAAATTTCATTGCTGGGATTATACCCTAAGAATCCTGAAACACCTATTCAAAAGAACCTATGTACCCCGATGTTCATAGCAGCACAATTTATAATAGCCAAATGCTGGAAGCAACCTCAGTGCCCATCAGTAAGTGAGTGGATCAAAAACTATGGTACATTTACACAATGCAATACTAAGTAGCTGAAAGTAAGAAGGAGCTCCTACCCTTTGCAACAGCATAGATGGAACTAGAGAGCATTATAATAAGTGAAATAAGTCAGGCGGAGAAAGAAAAATACCATATGATCTCACCTATAAGTATAACCTAATCAACAAAGCAAACAAGCATGTAAAACAGAACCAGTACATTGAAATAATGAACAAACTGGCAGTTACCAGAGGGGAGGAGAGAGAGGGATAATAGAGGAAAATAAGGGAAAAATTGTCAAGGAACACATATAAAAGACTCATGGTCAAAGTCAAAGAGGGGGAGGATTGAGGTTGTGAGGTGGGGGTGGGTGGGGCTTGGACAGTGGCGGCAGGAAAATGGAGACAACAGTACTTGAAAAACAATTTAAAAATAAAATAATATAAAATAAAATAAACTATATTTGTTGCACCTTCTCTTCAAGCAATATCAGCTGGCATATTTGAGGGGAAGAGGGGCTGGACTACCTATACATGTTTTTAAGTTCTATACTTTTTCTTCTTATGAGCTATCTATACTTCCAAGATCACCCTAAGATAAAAGTGTCAGCATAACTTTGTTCTCTTTAGTTCTTTCCTAGGAAAGGAGTTACATTTTGTGAGATATTACCAGTCTTTGTGTGGTGTTTTCCTGGCCTTTTAATTTGCATGAATGGATATTCAAGAAACCAATTTATACAGCTTACTGATATGTTATAACAAAGTCTGGAGACATATGAGGACACATTTTCAGTCGGTTTTTGAGAATGTGCTGACACATTTTAGGGCTGCATCTGTTTTTGCTTGCAAAAACTCACATTTATGTGTGTAACATGAGAGAGTGAATGCACAAACAGGTGGTTTTAAATACTCAAGCAGAATTTTAATGGAGATGCTCACAACTTTTTTGGAACCTATTGAAAATTCTTCCATAACTCACATTTAAACCAGTGAAAAATGTCTTGGTGTTTCTGATATTTGTGACTTTATTCTTCCCTTTCAAATAGCACTAGATAAGGTATCTAACTGACTTTATTAATGATGCATTATGTGAAATTGAATAAGATGTAAATCTTTACACTTTAGTGTATCATACATTAACTAAAAAGAACACATCCATCTTAGAGAGTGTGTGTGTGTATTCTGTTTCAAAGCCCACCATCTTTTAAAGAAATATGGAAAGCTATAAGTAATACATAAAATAATGCATCCAAAAAGAAAAACTGTGTCTGTAGTCACATCCAGTTAATGTTAAATGCACACATACAAACATATCAACTCTTTGTTTAAGGCCCTAGAGTGGAACAAATGTTGTCCTAATTAATAGAAATCAGAAAAAAGAAAATAATGGTTCCTGAATCAAGGTATGTTCAGCCTATAACAAAGATTTCAAATAGATATTTTAAGAATGTCAGGTAAAGTAATCGAAATATGTAGAAAGCAATGACAGTCACAAGAATATCATTTTAGAGAGAAGATGGCCGTGGAAGATGCATAAGGAAAAATCAAGAGCCATGTTAAGGGGTCAGCCAAAGAACCTGTGTGCATGACATGCACACAGAGACAACAGGGCGGTGATGGCTAGAGGGGAGGGGGGCAGGACTAGGTGGAGGTGGGAAAATGGGGTAAATGGGGACATCTGTATAGTGTCAACAATAAAACTAAAGTTAAAAAAAGTCAAAAATTTAAAAAAATGAAAGTGGAAAAGATAGGTGTTAGAAATTTGAGGTCGAACTGAATCCTGAAAGTTTATGTGCATATATATCTATCTATATCTACCTATATCTATATCTATCTATCTATCTATCTATCTATCTATCTATCTATCTATCTATCTATTTCTATCTATATCTATATCTATAATTTGCCAAAAAGTTTATTTGCTTTTTCCATAAGATGGCTCTAGTAGCACTTGGTTGTCTTTAACTTCATTTGAAATAATTTTGTTACACTGTATTGTGACAGCTGTCATATCAGTGTGCATTTAAAAATAACTTATCAAAACTGTTGAATTTTTGTGTAGCCATTTTAATATTGAAGATGGAAGACAATATTCAACATTTTGGCATAGTATGCTTTATTATTTCAAGAAAGGTAAAAATGCCACTGAAACACACAAAAAAATATTTGTGCAGTGTATGGAGAAGGTGCTGTGACTGATCAAACATGTCAAAAATGGTTTGTGAAGTTTCATGCTGGAGACTTCTTGCTGGGCGATGCTGCACAGTCAGATAGACCAGATGCAGTTGACAGCGATCAAATTGAGACATTAATTGAGAACAACCAACATTACACCACACAGGATATAGCCAACATACTGAAAGTATCCAATCAATAAAGTTATTTGTGAAAATGAAGAACATGCCTCTTAGTTTATGGAAAAATACACAAAGTTTTTGGCCATATATATGTCAAATGAGAAGGAATGATATTAATACAGAGTAAATATTATAAACAAAGCTAATATTAGGTATTGAGAGAAGGATTTATATATGTGATTGATTAAGATGATAGAATTTACATGACTCAATGATTTATAAGGATAAGTCATTTATACCTGCAAGTTTCTGACTTAGGTTATTATATGAATAATAATGTCAGGCTTAAGGAATATAGAAGATTCAATAGCTTTATGTTATGGAGGCTATGATTTCTGCTTTAGAACAAGACAAGGTGGAACTGTCTGTGAGTCCTTAGAGTGAATATGTCCAGAAGGTAAATTGATCTATGGGTTTGGAACTTAGAGACCCAATGCCATATTCATCAGGACTTCTTAGATAGTTTCCTCCCCCTCCCCATTTACAGAGACTATGGCCCCAATCCAAATCTGTGGAGCTAGTATTGTGGAAAAGGGAAACTGGGTTATAATTTGAAAACTTCTCCTTATGTTTCGGTATGCATTTTAGATTTAGATGCTTTAATATGTGTGGTGTTGGAAGTGCCCTGAATGGAGGGTACTGCCAAGAGGAAGACCAAAGACTGTGTCTCAGAGACATCAGATTAAGATATGAGAAAATAAATGGAAGTAGTGAAGAAAAACAAGGAAGATTTCAAAGTAAAAGATAATTAGATTAAAGATTCATATTTGTTGATATCAAGAAATTATCAACATGTTCAAATGCCACAGATGTCAAATTGAAGAATTGAAATGAATATATTGAATTGGGCAATTAGAAGTTCACTATGAATTTTACCAATTCTAAGTCCATGAACTAAATGTTCAGAGGAGGTCAAATATTCCTTAGAAGTACTTGTCTTGGGCAGAATATGGAATGTTGAGATAATGGGGATGCAAGTGAGGGGGATGAGGAGACCTGGGCAAAGGGAGGATCCTTTAATATGGAAGAGTATTCAGCATGTTTGTAGCCTTAGCTACGACTTTGATTGCTTCCAAACAGCAGAGATGGAGAGGTTGAAAATAATGAGAGGAGAAGAAATCCAAATGATGCAGTAAGATTTAAGAGAAGTTGAGGGGGAATTGTTAAAGAAGTTGTACCATGAAAATAAATCTGTGTAAATACTAAGACTATTTGCATTTGGTTCTATAGAAGGTAGTATGTTCCCCCACACCTAGTAGACACCATTCTTGCCTTCTATGCATTTGCAGTGGGGGGAAGCTAACATTGATTCTGACCGAAAATAAAATAAAGAATTTATATAACCCGATGCCTAAGTTAAGTGATAATGTCATGACTTGACAAGATTGTAGATGTGCTGTGCAGAGAAATACCCCAGGTCTCTAGAATGTAGATATAGATACAACCACAGTGAATATATCCCCCTTTTTAACATATCTTCATTTTCCAAGTCAAAAACTAGTGAATATTTTTAAATAGTAGTTGAGAAAGAGTTATATTTCTCATAGCACCTGCCATTTGGTAGACTAGATTAACATAATATCATTTGGTTGCATTCATATATTCATGACACTGCAGATTGAACAGACAATGAGAAGTACTTGAATTGCTTTTCTTTAAAAATCTCCTATCAATGTGAATGTCAGGGTGAATGAATTTTACATACGATATTAGCAGTTAGACCAACTAGCAGTAAAATACACCAAGTGGCACATACCCTAGCCTGATACGAAAGCAGTCATAGTTGGCCTGAATCATTTTTATGTTAATTTACAGTAAAAGGTGGAAAGTCATAAATACTCAGTGTTATTTTCAAAAGGACTTAGTCACAGAAGAAATATAAGAATGCATTTAATTTCAAAATTTTGCAGTTATTTTATATTTCATGTTCATATGTCTTGCCTCTCTGACTAACTTTTAAAATCTGTGATGGCAGGGGATGTATTTTGAAAGTGGATATCTGACTAAAAGCTTTTCAAGAACCCTTCGCCATCTTTGTCTCGGTTTACTAATTGTATTGACTAATACAGAGTTAGATCTTCATGATGCACTGAGAGAGGGAATGAATAAATGGAATAATCAATTTACATTGACATAACTGGTTTTAATTAAACTCGACTTTTTTCCTGATGTACCATCATTTTTGCCATTAATGTTTTCCTAGAGCAATGAAAACAATTATGGCAACCCGATTAAGTGTTGTGTATTTGGGGACTTTATTTATTAAATAAACAAAATTACTTATATGACATTTAGATCTTCTCAGCCAAGCAGAGTGACAGCTCAGAACCAGAAAGGTATATGGACACATTGTGGAAACTACTGATATTTTTGCTTTCAGCTCTTAGATTGTCTTTGTAAAAGTTTTAGATTGTAGGGAAACATGGGAATTATCTTCTCTTCAGTAATGTGTCTGGGAAACATCACAGCTGTTCATTAACATATGAATTTAGTAGAGTTTCAAAATTCCCCAATCATTGTTATCGCTGAGTATATTCTTTGTTGTGAAGGGAAGTGAGTTGTTATTTTATTTATCTGAAGATTGTACTGTGATAAGCAAAGTGTCAGGAATAATCACACCAACTGCTAGCTACCACAATAGCATCCAATTATGCTTTACGTGTCTTTCATCAAGAAAAGAAGTAAAGTTGTTTTTAAATTACTTATGATTTGATGAGTTGAACATTTTAATGAAAATTGCTTCAACTCTGAGTGAGGTCATTAGAGATACTAATAAGGTAGATTTGAGACCTTTCATATGTCACAGCACCCAGATTCTAGGAAAATTCCTAAAAGCTACAAAAAAATTTACATTAGCGCTCGAAGTCTAAAGGGTTTACATTAATTTGGGCAAAAGAAAAGCCAAGACATAAATAAATATAAGTATCAAACAGCTAACATTTTTAATGGGCACTTTCATATCTTGGAGGTTAAGAAATGAGCCCTCTTCATGACAAGGTACACAACCCCCTGAGAGGAACCTCTCTCAGTGTCTTTTCCTTCTGTTTCGAGTGACTCTGATTTCCTCTTTTCTTCCCATCTCGACCAAGGAGGGAATATATACAATTTCAGATGGTTATGCGAATACATTCTGGGAAGAATGACAAAGCTAACCAGAACTATTACCTTAAAACAGGTTTATTGAGAAATAGAAAACTGAAAAAAACTAACAGCATTTTTATGTTCTTTTTATTTTCTTAAGTGGGGAAGTTGCATTATACGAGACAACTGCAGTTTCTTTGAAAGCAAGTTTAACAGAGAGTTAAGGAAAGTAAGACAAAATAAAGTGTCTATTTTAATAAAATATTTTATTTCAAACAGATATCACTAGAGGGAAAACAAAAAGGCAAATGATGAAAGAAATTTATTTCCCATTAAATACATTTATACATTCAGTGTGCACTTCCCCTGGCAATCTGAAATAGATGATTCCATTTTAGTTTTAGTTTATAATTCATTAACCTCACTGTAACATTATAAAGCCTGTGAATAGTTGGTCTGAACACATGCCACCCCTCAAAGCCTACTACAGGTCATTATTTCTTCTAGAATGAAGAGAAAATTCATTAGTTTGAATTCATTAGCCTGGAATTTAATATTTTCTCACTTGCCTGTAATAGGACTCTCATATCACACGTGCACCTAGATATGATTGCTCACCACAATTGTTGTATTGAGTCAAATGACACGTTTTCAAGAATTTTGCAATCTGGTTATTACATATTTTAGCTCCATATAGGCCACAGTGAGGGTTACAGCACAGAAAGTGGCAAATTCCACAAATCATGTTTTTTATTTTTCCTTCAAAGTGTCATTTGTTAAATGTTTAGTAGTATACCGCTGCTTAATTCTCAAACACCCGCGTTCTACTGACTGCCTGCCCGTTGGATTGCTCCGTCCCCGGACACCTCCGTTCCATGTCTGCCTGTTGCATCCCAACCACAGTGGCCATCCTTCCCAAGATTCTACAGAAATGGCTCATATTCTGTTCTCTTGACACCCTGTTTCTGTTTGGGGACTGATCTGCGTGTGACGCACATGTAGCCCAAGTTCCTGTCATCTCTCCTTCCCTAGTACTTGAGTCCTAGCATTTGGATCACCAACAGTTACCAGTCCTCTGTGGTTGCTCAAAATTCAGCGACAAGAAAGTTCAAATTTATCAACACTTACCACTTTTTGTACTCTTTTGTTTTCATCTGCTATACCTAAATTAGTAGGCAAAGCAAAATGTAGCAATTATGATGATAACGGATCCTTTCTTACTATGAAACTACATCTAACCTAAAGTCATCTTACAAAGTTCACTATGTTGATGTGCTGGATGAAATTTACTCAGGTAAATAAATTCTATTTTGAATGCTACCGGGAAGATGCTTCTGCTCCTTAGCACTATGTCATTTTTTTTATAGCTACCTCCATTTGGCTTCTATAAAACTGCTACTTAGCGACAGCAGGCATTGATTAGAGACAAGCTCAGATTTTTCTTTTAATGTTTAAATGTTACATGTTCATCACCACACAAATTTAATTAACATGCATGCACATGTATTTCTTATTTTATACATTTTAAGTATATGCATTTGATTAATATAAAATTCTCCTATTTTTCACACAGTTAATTTTCAACAAATAAATATTAACCATGAACTCTATACCTGGAGCTAGGCATATCAAAGCCCCTCTGCTCATGTGGATTCCATTATGTTGGGTAAAAGAGACAATTTTCAAATTAAAAAATATGTGTAGTAAATGTTATAAAGGAAAATAAATCAGGATAACAAATTCAGGGCATTCAGTAATTAGATATAGAGTGAGTTTCTACTGGAAGCAGTCTTCAAAATAACAGATTCTAAAATGTCCTGTGTAACAGCAGTTTCAGTCTGTTGGCACCGCTTTGCAATAGCCTCCCACAGACGTATGAGTGTGCTACCCTAGCCCACACAGCAGCCACATAGCAGTGTTGCCCAACTTCTTTATCTGTATCCTGACATGTAATCTTTCTGACATTCAATATTTAGGTGTTTTACCTCTATTTTAAAAATATTTTCTAAGTTACCTATAAATTAAAATACTGAACCGTCAATCAAAACTCATTTAAGTCTGTGTGCTATTACATTCTGTATCTAGTTAATATATTTTATTCAATTAAAAAGGAGAGGTCAGTTTAAAAAAACTGTAATTGTGGTTATTGAGAACTAAATTTAGTTTAGAGAACTAAAACTGTGAGTTATGTGTTGGGACAATACATTGATATACCAGCTGATGTGGGTTTTCCTCCATCTGTACTTCTATAACACTATAACCTTTCTCTCTTCCAAAAGGTAAACAGTAAGTCTTCTGTCTTATCAAGAAAATGTTTTTAGCTCTGGCCAATTTGCTCAGTTGGTTGGAGTATGTGGTTATATCAAAAAGTCGTGGTTTCCATTCCAGGTCAAAGCATATACCTAGATTGCAAGTTCCATCCTCATTAGGGGTATGCACAGTAGGCAACCCAATGGATGTTTCTCTCTCTCTCTAAAATCAATAAACATATCCTAGGGTGAAGATCTTTTAAAAATGATCTTAAAAGTAAATACAGTTAAATAAATTAAGTCTTTGCCTACTGATGCTCAAAAATCAAGGTTTGGATATAGTATTAACATAATTTTAAAGTCCTTCTGGCTGAGTAACCTCAGCTAAAATTGGAGACACAGTAAAAACTCAGCTTCCTTATATCATGAAATGCAATGACCAGAAAGCCTCAGAGTTTTATTTGCAGCCTCGACGTCCTGTGGGCTGGAGTGTGGGATTGCAAAGGTAGTCAATAGCCTCAAGGAGCCTGAAAGAGTGTCCAGCAACCTTCAGTCTAGGCCAGAAGTGGTTCAAAGGGAGCTAGACCTAGAAACACCTTGCCGTCGGGAACAGGGAACGACACATCAGCAACACTGAAAACTAGATGGAAACAAGCATGTTTTTATGAATGCCAGCATGTAGAGGTGTCACAGTTCAAGGAAACACATTTTACTCAAAGCCTTGGCATGACAAAGGCTATCTGGATATAGATGCAACTGTATGAAAACAGGTAAGAATATGAGGGATGGGGTTATCCCGAATTAATCCACACACTCAGTTTCCAAACACTCCCTTTCCACACACTCAGATGGAGTGAAGACTAGAAATAGCACTGTTGCCTTTTTAAATAATAATGTCACTTTTTTGCCAATTTAGTTTGGTGGACAAAGCTTGTAGGCACTCTAGAGGAAATATCTTAGAATTCAAATACTCTACAATATTTAAGGGATATTAAATATTAAAAAGATAAGGGATGTACAATAGTATCCTATAGCATAAAATAATTGGTAGCTGTGATAGGTAAAAGAAAAGAAAAAGATAAACAACAGTTTTCCCAGCTTTTGCATTGTGAAGCATAAGAATGGGAATCCCAACATTCCATTTCTCTACAAACGTCAGGAGGGGGATAGTGGTGTTCGCGGTATTCAAACAAAGTGCCGGACTTGAATTAGTTTCATCTTATTTAGAATTTAACACGGAGGAGATTCAGAATAGGACAAAAATAGCTTGCTGACTAACTATTATCAGGGGACAGAAATATTATCAAGAGACAGCAAACTGTCCGTATAAAGACACACCAAAGTATGCATGTGTTATAGAGAGTTCCTAGGTACACTGAAGTTCATGAACTTTATCTCCTCTTTAGATTTTCAAGTTAAGAGAAAATGGGACCATATTTTTGAGTATCCATTGCTAAGAAAAGTGGAAAACAATATCAGCATCCAAGGTTTCAAAAACTTTAATCACTTTCATTGGCATTTTTGAATTTACTGTTTGACTAGTTAAGGATCTTTGTCATTTCTTAAACAATAGAAGATAACATAAAGCAATATTCTGTGCATCCATGTATATGACATGCTTTCCTTTACTTGTTCCTAGTAATGAACTATTTCTTTAAACCAATGTCATTAGACAGAATTTGGTGGTAGGGAACAAAATTCTTATTTAAATAAGACAACTTAGCCCTTTTCTTCTGAAGTTAAATGCTCTAGTATGATTATGGTAAACACACGTTTCAGAAATCTCTTTTGTGTGCTGAAAAAGAATTGAAACAATTTTGTCACATTGGCCTTTTTTACATGAAGAGAAAGAATGTCTCTCGGCTTTTAGTCTTCAATTTTCAGTGTCATTTTTTAGCGCGGAGATCCCTTGCAAAATGTAAGTCTCAAGCTACACTGCAGAATCTATTTTTATAGAAGGAACTATCCTTCTGTATGATCCTTAAATGAAAAGCTGCCATCCATCTTCTGAATAGGCTTTATCCCTCCTTCAATGGCTAGTTTTTGAAACTGCTGATGACTAGAAGCAATTCTTTATAACTCCGTAAATAAAGACATCAGTCTATCAGCAAAAAACAGTACATGAGCTGGAAGGGGCAGCTGTCTCCAAGAGGGGTGGGAGGGAGGGCACTTAACCAGCTTAGTTAAAAGCTGCTAAATGTTATTATTGTGTATCAATGTGATGCATCCTTACAATTTAAAATGCTGCTTCAAGTGAAAGTTTCTTTTTCTTTTTAATTTATGCTATATAAACCTAAGTATAAAATTCTCCCGTGCAAAGAGTCTTACCCTACCATGAAAGGTAATTAAAATCAGAAAGGAAACTTCAAAGCCAAAATGAGAACAGAATTCTAAAATGATCAGTTCATTTTAGGATTAAAGAAAAAGCATTATTCAGAGTATCTTAGAGGAAAGCAAAGGTGAGGCAAAAAAGTTTAGAGTGCCTCATCTACATACCCCCTCCCTCCCCTTCACCTAGTCTCTTTATTGTGCTTTTTATGTGAAATAGGATATATTATCATTAGAATCAGTGAAAAGGTATAGCGTGATAAGCTATTCAAAAGCAAATGGCTGCAGTGAGAATTTATCCTTCACATAGCTTGTATATTTTCTTAGTAGACTCACCCCTATCCCCTCCAGTCCTTGGAAAGATTTAAGGACTTACTTTTTCTCCCCACCCCCATGTGTTGAAAATCATTAAAATGCACCTTGGAGTGGATCTTTTGAAAATCTGTTTTTGCTGGGCATATATTCGGCTTCTTTAATATGTGCAATCATTTTCTTCAGTCCCAGAAAATGTTCTGGAATTATTTTATTGAGGATTTCCTCTCTTCCATGTTTTCTCGTCTATTTGTTAGATCTGTTAGATACATATCCTTGTATTTGTTTGTTTCCCCCATTCAGCCTCTCTCTCTGTATCTCTCAGTGTATGCCTGTCTATCACACACACAGATATGCACAAACACTTAAGCTGTCTTTTATTTTAACCCTGATTTTAAAATATCAATATGTTTGATAGTATGGGTCTTTTTTCAATTTTCCCCTCACTTTTTGTGCTAAGACATATGTATGTATATACATATATATGTATATGTGTATAGGTATACACACACACAAAAATTTTAATCTGCAAAACTCAGGTTATTTTATTGGATCATTTACTTTTATCATTCTCTGAAATGTGTTTATTTCTGGAGATCATATTAATTTGATATCAGATCTGATGCTATAAATTCATTGAATTCTACTTCTTTTATCTCTTTTGACATTTTCTTTTCATTTTTTCTTTTCATTCTTTCTTTCTGGAATTTTTATTTGGTTCTCCTTTTCAACACTCTAGTAATTTTTTAATTTCTGTTATTGTATTTTTAACTTGTAAGAGAGCTTTTTGCTCTTCTCTCATTGTTTACCTATTTTCTGTAATAACTTGTTTTTATTTCATAGATAAAATATCACTTTGTGAAATATGTGTGCATGTGTGTAAATCCCTGCTTTCTCTATTGTTTTCATTTCTTGCAAGTTGTTTTTCTTTTTGTTGTTGTTGTTGTTGTTGTTTATTGCATTTGGTTCGGTTGTATTATTCTCTATCTTACTAGAGAATTCAATCTCTATTCCGTAAATATTTCAGAATGAAGCACCAAAGTTTTCATTGTAAGCTTTGGGTATGGGTACATGTGTCAGAGAACTTTTGAATGGTAACTTTTATTGTGAGATGATTGGTTGGGTGTGGTCTTGCCATTCTGTAGGGAAGATTACCAAACATGAGTATCAGGTATGATTTTTCTTGGTCCATTTGTTTCCTCCAGACACAAGTGTTCCATTTTCCTGCTCAGTGGTCTAAACCTATATACCAGTGTTTTGTAATCAGAATAGGAAAAGTGAACCAGGACAGTGTGTCTCCCCCTCAATTTGCACTTTGTCATCATTTGTTCAGGTAGTATAAATGTGTGTATTTATATATAAATTGATATATATGACACATATGTCATTATCAAACTGAGGAATCTAGATATAAAATATGTGCTTCTAGGTCAGTGTAGTAATTTTCTAAAGTGATGTTTTTCCTCATGGGCATGACGTATATTCTTTCAGATAAATTTCTGGCCACCAGAAGTATTTCTAAAATGTGATTTTTCATTAAAATCAACTGGAAAGTATTAATTTACTATATTTGAGTATTCCCCAAACCATGTCCATTAAGTCCACATTTTCGGTAATGAGACCTTTGTATCCTTTTGATTATAATTACTGTATATTTTGTTAATTCTGATACAGTGAATCATTGAAAAGCATAAGGCAATAAATATCCCATAGTAAAGGCCTTATAAAAATAAAAAAAAAATCACATTCAAGTTCTTTAAACTGGGCTTCTTCTAAGATGTATTTATTTCAGCCCCAAATCACCAGAGTACATAAAAGTTCACATCTTGCCAATGAAGAGCTCTGAGGAGTATCATAGTGGAGAATTTGAGGCTGGATTTACCAGCTCAGTCATTGGTTACGATGATCAGCATGATTAGAAAAAAAGACGGGATTTACTATCTAGGTTAACTGATACCAAGACCAAGCAATTCAAAATAATTGTTCATATCAGGAGAACTTACTTACATGTATGTATTAAGCTAAGAAGTCAAAGACAAAGGTCAATACTTAAGTATTTTCCAAAGTTCCTTGATTCTGAATGTAACCTCGTACACTCATTAAAAAATAAATATTTCTAAATGTAGTAAAAAAAAAAAAAAAACTTCCTACACTTTGGAATTTTGACTTTTTAAAGAATATTATGGAAATCTGTACTTTCATCCAATGTTCCACGCATTTTATAAGCAAGCACATATGGGCTACCTCGTGCTAGACTTTCAACTTCATGAGTCCAAGGACATGTACCCCGCCCCCGCTCCTGGATTAACTTTCTCAATTGCCTGACATTGAAGCACTTAATGCACAAATAAATAAGTAAATTTTGTAAAAATAGTACAATCACAGACTTTTAAACATGAACATGTGAGAAACCAGACACAGCATGACAAACCAAATTGTAAAGGCCCAAAGTATTAACAGAAACCTAAATAATAGTAAATTTTATCTACTAAACATCCGAAACTAAGATTTAGCAATCACATTGATGTACCTCATGAATAAACATAATAAAGGAAGGTTGGTCATTGGGAAGGTCATAACTGTGAAAACAATATTAGAGAAATTGTAAATTTTCATAAGAACATACGTATGAAATGAAGAAAAAAAAAGAAGGAGACAATAAAGAAGAAAATGAGGAGGACGAGCAAGATGGAATTATTAATTCAGTCCCCTATACGGCAAATTAGAATCTTGGAAAGATCAATACAATTGACTCTAACTGCTAATACATTGTGATTTTTTGTCTATTTTTAAAATGATGTTTTTCTTCTCAAAGTCACAGTTAAAAATATTCTAATCCAGGTAAGTGCATCTATCAACTTCAGACATACCGATGCCAAAGTTGAACAGAAATAATTATTTAAATGAAAAAATTTCTCCCCTTATTCTTTGGTCTCCCTGTATTGTCATTTATTTAAGAGAACTAAATATCCAGTTATTTTAATTTAATTTATATTAATAATAAAATATGCATAGTAAGAATATTTTCTTCGTTTACAGTTTTAATACTGAATCTCATAAATTCTGACATTTTGCGAAGCCTGTGATTATTTGAATCATAGTGTACTTATAATTTTTATTTATATTTATCTTATTAGGAGAGTTTTAGTTTTTAATTTGTATTTCAAGGTTCTTTTAAATATTTTTTTTATAATTTTAAGTACATTTTTCAATTACCATTTAACCCCCACACAACCCCTTCCACCTACAATCACCGAACTGCTGTCCATGTTCATTAGTCCTTTCTCCTTTTTTGCTACACCCCTCCGTCCCCTAACTTATCCCCCCCATAGCTGTCATTGCTGTCTATCGATGAGTTTGTCTCTATTTTGCTTGCTAGTTCAGTTTGTTTCCACTAGATTTCACATATGATTGAAATCATATGGTATTTGTTCTTCTCTGACTGGCTTATTTCACCTAGCGTAACAGTCTCTAGGTCTGTCTATACTGTTTAAAAAGGTATAATTTTCTTCTTTTTTACGGCCAAGTAGAATCCCATTGTGCAAATGTCCCATAGTTCTTCCTGGCTGGTGTAGCTCAGTGAATTGAGCACAGGCTGGGAACCAAGTGAACCCGGTTCGATTCCCAGTCAGGGCACATGCCTGGGTTGCAGGCTGGGTCCCCAGTGAGGGCCATGTGAGAGGCAACCACACATTGCTGTTTCTCTCCCTCTCTATCTCCTTCCCCTCTCTCTAAAAATAAATAAATAAAATCTTCAAAAAAATGTCCCATAGTTCTTTTATCAACTCATCTCCTGATGGACATTTGGGCAGCTTCCATATCTTGGTGGTTGTAAATAACACTGCGGTTATTATATGTTAATAACACTGCATAAATGTCCCAATAACATAGGGACATTTATGTTCTTTCAAATTAGTGTTTTGGGTTTTTTGGATATATTCCCAGAAGTGGAATCACTGTGTCAAAAGGCAGATAGATGCACTTATAATTTTTTAAGGTATGTCCATAGTGCTTTCCACAGTGGCTGCACCAACCTACATTTCCACCAACAGTTCAAAAAGGACTCACCTTTCTCCGCATCCTTGCCAGCACCTGTTGTTTGTTGATTTATTGGTGATAGCCATTCTGACAGGTGTGAGGTGATATCTCACTGTGGTTTAATTTGCATTTCTCTGATGATTAGTGATGTTGACCATCTTTTCATATGTTTACTGGCCATCTCTATGTCCTCTGTGGAGAATTGTCTATTCAGTTCTTTTGCTCAATTTTTAATATTAATAACCTTCTGCAGTCTTCTTTGGTGTGCATAAAATCTATCTAAAATTTATTTTATTTATACTCAACATTTTTATACTCAATCTTTTTTTTTTAATTTTCAGGGTAACATCATTTTGCACTGCATTATTGCTATCACATATATTAAATATATACTTTGGATAATACAAAATCAAATATAAAGCCTTTTGCTGTTCCTCCTGTTTTATTTGATATTTATATTAAAAATCCTGCACTTTATTTTTGTATTTATACAGGGTGGAGCAAAGGTAGGTTTACAGTTGTAAGTGTGTGAAACAAAGAATATTCTTGAATTATTTTTACTATTATATTATTTTCAATATAGACAACTGTAAACTTACTTTTGCTCCACCCTGTAAGTTACTCTTTATTTTAATTTCTATGCATTGCAGAATGTATATAAACTTGTATTTATTTAATACTATTGCTTTGAATAAGTCTGAAAGCATTTGCCTTCTAATGGAGTTTAATTTAAATATGAAAAAATTATAATTATTGTCATACTAAAATATTTTAGATTAACTTTGCCATATTTGTTTATAGTTTTAGTCTTCATTGTTGTTCCAGTTTTCTTTCTCCAAGTGTCTTTGTTCTGTGAACTGAATATAATTCTTAAGTACATTGTTTTTTCCCTTACAGAGTCTGAAAAAATATCACACAAAAAAGCACTGATATGATTATATTTCAAATTTTTTATAAAAGCCAATTCAATAGCCAAGGAAATTAAGAGGGTGGGAATATATTTTTATTAAGAATTACTTAAGGCCCTGGACAGTGTGGCTCAGTTGGTTGGGACATCGTCTCATAGACTAAAAGGTCATGGGTTCGATTCTCGGTCAGGGCATATACCCCGGCCGTGGGTGCTGTCATGGTTGGGTTGCATATGAGAAGGCAGCCATTCGATGTTCCTCCCTCACACTGATGTCTTGCTCTCTGTCTCTGTCTCTGTCTCTCTTCTGCTCTCTCTAAAAGCAGTAAAAGAATGCACTCGGGTGAGGATAAAAAAATAATTACTTAAATTGTTTCATATGTATAAAAATAGCCTTATTATATAAATGAACAAATAATATTAATGATATAAATGGAATTAAAATGGTAAATAATACCTAATTATACAGTTACTGTTGCCAGTAATCAGAATATAAAAATTAATAGTTTTTGAGGTAGTACTTAAAACCTACTAAATTGCTCCAAACACTAATTAACACAGTATTCTGTGCAAGTGAACTACTACATAGAAAAAAACAAATATTTTAATAAAGTAGGTACATAATCTAGTTATTTTTGCTAGTCATAATTAGAAAGGGTACATTCTAATAAAATTTAAAGGGATAGATAACAGATGTTAACTTTATTTCCTATCTGCATGATAATTCATACAATAAATTAATGTCATGAAAGACTATTAACGTATCACTGATTAAATACAATACATGTTAAATAAAATGGACATAGGAAAACAATTAATCATATATACAGATACTGTGTTGGGCAAAAAGTCTGTTCAGTTTTTTTGTAAAAATTTGAAAATTTTTAATTTTCACCAATAACTTTATTGATTTAAATATTTTTAGTAAGTCAGCTATCTCCTGCATGGTAGAATATTGATTGTTCTCAGTTAATGTCTGGATTTAATTACTATCCGATTCAACTGGTCTACCTGACATGAAGCATTGTCCAGCGAGAAATCTCCACAGGAAACCTTGCAAACCACATTTCACACATTCGATCAGTCCCGGCACCTGCCCATACTCCACACAAACCTTTTCTGTGTTTCAGTTGCATGTTTACCTTTCTTAAAATAATAAAGCATAATGTGACAAAATGTTGCATATTCTCTTCCATCTTCAATATTAAAAAGGCTAATATAAAAATTCACCAATTTTAATGTATTTTTTAATGCACACTGATATGCCAGTTGTCCCTAAACAATGCAACAAAATTGTTTTCAATGAAGTTAAAGATAACTAAGTGCTACTACAGCAATCTTATGGAAAAAAAAAACAACAAATGAACTTTTTGTCCAACCCAATATTATGTATGTATAATTTATACTCACATACTTAAATAAAAAGTAAACCAATTAACTTTTTAAATCATTTAAAAAGTAAAGCAAACTTTAATGTTTAGAATTTACCCAATAATGGAAAAAATTACAGAAACCATTTGTTCTGAAAACAACACATCTTTAAAGACAAAAGTTGTTCTTGGCATTAGACTTTGAAAAGATTGCAGAATGCTTTTTAAATGAATGTGAAATAATGTTTCAAGGGAAAACTATTCTTTAATAGAAACATACTATTCATAGAAACTAATTATAGGAGAGGAGTTCACTAATTTTGAAGATGTCTGACCAAGGTGAAAAATTGACAATGAATCACCTTGCAGTTTGCTGATCACATGGTGATACGCCAGTGCTGCATCGTGTGGACCTGAGGTGGGTAGCCAGGAGCTCACTGACCTTTCACCACAGATGCGTTCTCCACAGGACTATTGGCTATACATTTGCATAATGTAGAATTGTTAAATGGTATATTTAAGTCCTAAATTCCAGTGAAGCCCTTTTCCTCTTACACTAAAACATTCATAAATCTATATAGGGATAACTAAGTAATTAATTGACAGGCTTTAATTAGTAAATGCTGTGTTTGTAATTTCATGATTTAAAAGAAATGTAAATCAATCAGTCATTAATAAGAATAATTATTATTGTATTGGTTTCTTTCAGCTTAAATGTTGTGTTCTTTCCATTTTCTTCATCAGCGGAAAATATGTAGACCTTGACAATGTTAAGTTTGCTAGCATTCATATAAATACTTTTGGTGAAAATCTAATTGAACTCATAACTTACTAGCTCAAAAGAGGTTTTTGTGTATTCATTTGGTAGTGTTTTGCCAAAATGTACTGATAACTTAAGTCCTGTGAACAAAAACTAAGAAACACTTGAAAATCATTCTTGTTCATTTTTGTACTAAAAAATATAAGTTTCTATATCGGTAGTGTAACTTGTTCAATAAAATAATGGCATGTTTAAAAGAATTCAAAACAGGCAATAGATTCTGCATAACAAAAGAGGAAAATCCTAAATTAGCATTTTGAATAATAAACAAAGTAGCTGGTTAATATTCAATAAATGAGATTTCTGAAGGAAACAGTCAACATAAATCAAAAGACAACAGTAACATCTCTATTGATATTGAAACTTTGAAAAGCTTCTTAATCATTTAATATCACTACAAATGCTTGATAAATGAAGTATATTCTTTAATTAATATTTTTTCAAGGTATTTTTCCTTGAAGATATTTACTACATGGCCAACATTTTTGAGAAAAAAGATTCTGTTTGAAGAAGAAACAGTGGGACCTAACGTCCGTGATGTCTGTGAAGGAACGCTGTGGCATTCTCATCTGTCACAGGCTTTTCTGGGTGCCGTGTGAGTGCTGTCCAACAGAGGAGAAAACCTCAGTTAGTATACTCGGAAGTGTCTGTCATTTTTAGCCAGACTTATATGTGTATATATACTTCCTTTTATTTCCTACAGAAAGTAGTGAGTAAATTGGGATAGTGAAAAAGATGCATTTGTAGGATCTTCTTTGATAGTAATAAGAATACTTGTTACAGCAGTTCAGTACCATGGGTTGATTAACTTGTTATGCATACATAATACGTATTAATTTACGGTTAAGAATGTTTTCCAAATTAGCTCTCAAGATAGAAAGTCCTTTTACTGATTTCTTCCTTCATAGCTTTTTGCAATCTCTAAAAATCATTCTATTTTATATTCCGCTTGTGAGATTATTTCTAATGTACCTCCTGGGAAATATTCTCTTTGAAATTGGCAACAGTTAATGAAAAATATATACATATTCATCATTAAAAAGAAGGTACTGAAAAAAATATTACTGGTATATAATCACTCTGAGCTGAAGAATTATTTTGAACATGAAAGAAATCATTAACTATAAATAATCCAGAGATCAAAGCGTGGGGGAGGGGGTAGTGGACTAGAGGGCAGACTCCGCACCCTGTGCAGGCTGCACGAGGGGGCTGTCCGAGACAGAAGCTCGGAGAGGAGCATACAGTTAGTGCAATTGTGCCAAACCCAAGATTTCTTTCTGGATAAGGTCATGAAGCTTTCAAGGAATTTATAGCAGCTGTTATAAGGAGTGAGGAAGGAGCGTGATTCTTGGTAAACTGATGTCTGCTTCAACAGCCACATTAATGATAAGGAGCTTCTCTCTGATTCTGTGGAACCTTTAATGAAAGAAAATAAAGACATGATTTTGACAATGTACTGTTCTTCAGTAAGACACTTTAACTCCAGTTAAACGACAAAGATCCTATTTAGCTGTATTTCTGGCCTTGCAGATCACACAGGCAGATTTAGGAGAGTCAAAACAGGAAGTTGTGCTCAAGTGTGTCATTTTAAGGTTTACATTTAAAGCTACCTCTACTGTAAACTGTGTGTATAAAATTTGACTCATTGTATGAAATTTAGCATTACCTATATTTTTTCTCTACCTGGTATTCCTTTGGATATAAATATATTAAGGGAGGTATCATTTTATGACAGAGTTTTATGAAAAAGCACACATGTATTATTTAAATATTTCTCTATTTTGAGAAATCCCACAGTGTCAGTGAGGAATATATTGTCTAGACACAGATTTGAACAGTTTGTAGTCGGCAATATTATGATACATTTCTTGTATTACTCAGTTTTTGGGAGTTTAGAAAAATGCATTAGAAAAGCGAAGTGACGAACAAACGCTGAGGTCTTTCAGGGTCACAGTGGGAGTGAGAGACACTGAAATAAGTTCACCTCCTTTCTGCTAGCTGTCCCATGGCAAATGGAAATATTAAAATAAGGGTTTATAAATTAAAAATATTAAGTGTTAGTATAGTTAATTAGGTTTAGAAGAATCAAGAAGAGATTCTTGAAATTACTGTATTTAGAGAGATAAATAGATAAACAGACAGACAGACATAGAGATAAATAGCCATGAAGAACTTCCAGAAATACTAGATGTGTTTATAAGGTACTATATGCAAATGCTTTGATGCAATGGACAAAGTTTCATATCCAACTCCCTGGTAACAGTTTTTTATAGTTTTGAACCATTTCCAGTTATCCATTGGCCATTGAGATGAAGTTGAAAGAACATGATCTTTAAAGTAAGAAAAGTGGATTTTATTTTTAACTTTGTTTTTCGTTAACAGCCTGAAGAGCAGTTCAGAGAAAGTATCTAAGCCTAATTGCTGAACATTTCAAAAAATGGAAATAGATGAGATCGGGTGTGTTCAGGCTTGTATGGCCATACACTAAACATCAATATGTGGTTGCCTCTCATGTGGCCCCCACTGAGGAACCTGGCCTGCAACCCAGGCATGTGCCCTGATTGGGAATCAAAACTGTGACCTTTTGGTTCACAGGCTGGCACTCAAATCATTGAGCCACAGCAGCCAAGGGTGGGAAATGGGGGTACTGTGGTGGAGGGGACTGGTGGTGGGAAAATGGAAACAACTGTACTTGAACAACAATAAACAAATGTGAAAAAATAACACTGGCTGGTGTGGCTCAGTGGACTAAGTGCCAGACTGCAAACCAAAGGGTTACCGGTTCGATTCCCAGTCAGGGCACATGCTTGGGTTGTGAGCTAGGTTCCCCAGTGTGGGGCACGAGGACAAGAAAAGGGAACCACACATTGATGTTTCCTTCCCTCTCTATCTTCCTCCCTTCTCCTCTCTCTAAAAATAAAAAAAATAAAATATTTTAAAAATGGGAACAACAATACATGTTTACAAGGTGATTGTGAGAATTAAATTGTCATACATAAATTTCAGCGATGGACAATTACTAAATGCCATATCAAGTAATATTTTCTTCCTTTTATTTCTAAAACTCAGAAGAAAATTTGATTACCTATGTACAGGACTGGACTGACCTGAGAATAATTTAGTTGAAAGTCAGTAGGTTTTTCCAAACTACACCTCTGTCTATTTCCGCTGTTATAAATTGACTCAAAGCATTCCATGATGTGAAAATTATTATGGTTACTATTTCCTCTCTAGCTGATATGATCAGTGAGCTTAGCATTAAGGACAATGACTCTAGGCTTGGATACAGTCCTGATTTTCTCCAGTATATGATCTTTGTGCCTTTTATTATACTTTCTTTTTTTAAACATTGACCACAAGCAAAATGCTGCAACCACAATAAAATTAATGTTTAAGATTTATTTATTATACTTCGTCTACTATGATCATCACTGAATACTTTTCTAATGCTAAGGAGACAAAACTTAAAACTGGGTGACCATATTGCAACTTCACTCCTCTAACTTGAGAAATTAACTTAGCATGGATGGAACTGGAGAGTATTATGCCAAGTGAAATAAGACAGGCAGCAAAAGACAAATACTGTATGATCTCACCTATAAGTGGAACCTAATGAGCAAAACAAACAAAGGAGCAAAATAGAACCAGAGGCATGGAAATAAAGAACAAAGTGACAGTGACTAGAGAGGAAGGAGACGGGGACGGAGGGGGAGAAGGAAAGGGTCTAGTCAGGGAACATGTATAAAGGACACGGGGACATAGGAACAGAGCGGGGACTGACTGTGGCAGTGGGAGGAGCAATGGGGGAAAAACTGGGACAGCTGTAGTCAAACAACAATAAAAAAAGAGAGAAAGCTTTTAAAGAGAAAAAAGTCTTAAACAAAGAAGTAAATGCAGCAGCAGGAATGGACCCAGTTATAACAGGTGCAATTTCTGTTTCCATCATGTGTGACCAGCATCAAGACCATCCCTGGAACTCTACCAGAAGCAATAAAAAAAATTGCTCTTAAAGAATTTGTATTTTTAAGAAGATAAATATATAAACTGTACATCTTTTAACACCTTTCAGACAGCCTGGTATTTTTGCAGTATACAGGGAGTGTGCCAAAGCAGGTTTACAGTTGTGAGTATACAAAACAGTATATTCTTGTTTTATTATTTATTAATTATTGTATTATTTTCCATACGAACAATAGTGAACCTATTGTTGCCAACCCTTATATTTGGGAGTTGATAAAATTTAATTGTTCTAAAAGGTGTGAGATTTTAATTTTCTTTTGAAAGATTATTATTTTATAAGAAAAGACAAGTGCCAGGGCTGTTTTTTCAATTTTGCAAGCTAAGCTTCTTATCACTTTTACAACATCAATGCAATAGTTACTTATTCGGCATACTTTAAAATTTACAAAAATATGCAATATAGTAATACACCCATAACTTAGTACTGAATATTTATCCTCTTCTTTGAGTAATTTTTTTCATATTTGTTGATTGTTCAATTGCTGATCTGTGACACAGACATTGGTTTATGTTTTATTAAATGCAAGCTTACATTTGAAAATTATTCTGCCCTCTTTCAGCAAATGTCTTTCATTCAGATTCTAAAGTTATCAAGATGTTATTGGCATACCACACTATATAGTCAGCATAAACGTTCAACTGAGTCTTCAGCAATTAACATAATTTACTTTATTATTTTTAAATGGCATATACTCTGATAAAAAAAGAGGACATACCCATTTATGGTTACCGTTATCCTTAATATAAGACAACAAATTTTTAAATTTCTTATATGAATTGTGTCTATTTAGATAGGATACTTATGTATTTGGTAAAATGAAATCAAGTAGTGATATTTTATTAAGCAATATGCAATTCATTCTGAGATCCTGCGGGACTGTTCTCTCAGGAAGAACTTTAGGGGGCACTGTGCTGTCAGAGAGAGTTCTTGGATGAGTCAGATCATCTTGTTTTCTTTCTTTACATGTAAATGTATCTCAGCAAGTTTTTCAAAGGAATAGTGTCAGAAGTGTTAAATTTTCTTTAATTTGTGATTTTCCCTAGGACAGAGTGTGGAGAGATGATTTTGAAAGGTATTGAAGAGTATATCTTTCAAAAACAAAGTTTGGATTTAACAGCAACCTGGAGCTGAAGTTTGTTATCTCCAGTTTGTTTAGGGGCGAGGAAGCAAACTATCCAACAAACAACATACACATGGAAAAGCAGAAAAACATCTCACCTGAGAGCAAATGTGGTGTGGCAAGAAATTTTACAGTAATATAAATGATTGTATTGTAATTTAAAAAAAATAATCATGTTAGTTTTCTGGGGGAAAAAAAAAAGAGCAGCTAGCCAGAAACAAAATGTAGTTAAGTAGAAGGTGAGCAGCAAAACTGGAAATGGCAATAACAAGAGCAAAATGATACCAGTCCCTGTGGGTGCTCCCAACGGCTTAGCCCTGTAAACTCCCCCCCACTCCCAGTGCCGCCCCATCCATCATCTCTGACGTATGTGTTACGTTCTGATTCCTAAGCAGATCTTTTGTCATCTGGAGCAATCAAAGCAAAGGCTTCTGAAGAAATAATACAACCTGTTAATAGAAACACTTCCCCTTTGCTAGTTATCTTTCAGATTGTCTGATTATAATAAACTAATTCAATTTCTTCTGATAGAGCCACCTAGACACTTCCTGAATCTTACTTCCTATTCAAAACTATAAGCTAAAATAGTGATATAAACATGTAGGAGTTATGAATTTTTATTTTAAATATTTTAGAACAAATTAAAATGTTTTCTCTCATATTAGAAATGTATCGCTAATATTTCTTGTTCTTAACCTTTCACTTATATTTGAAAGTAATACTTATAATACACGTGGATTTTATAGTAAAGAGGGAGGGTTGATTGATTCAGCAGAGAAAACATATTTTTTGCATGTATCTCAATTCCCCAGGAAATATATGGTTAGATATGAAGGTCACATGTTAGAAAACAAAGCAAATAGTTTAAAAGAGATCACAAATACAAGGTGTGACAAAAGTAGGTTTACAGTTGTGAGTATCTGAAACAGGGTTTATTCCTATACTATTTATTTATTAATTATTTTTCCATATTAAGAACCATAAACCTACTTTTGCACACAACTGTATTGAAATAGATATTAAAGAACAGTGAGTATTTTTTACATTAATTTGGGGAAACAGATGAACGCTGATGATATAGTAAAAATAAGTTTAGTATGTGTAATTAATATATTTACAAGGATTTCTTATTTGACTTTTAGTATATTTCCATTGTTAACTTATTGTATTGCTAATCTCTTTTATTTTTTCCACATAACTCTTATAGTGGTAGGATAATACAAAGATTATGAGTAGGCAAATAATAAGCATTTAATAAATATTTTGCTCTTATATACACATGACACATATATATTTCATATATGTATGTAAGAAAGCAACTATCTTAGCAGTATTGTTAAGGATAAAAATAAAGAATTATAAGAAATGTGGGTTGTTTACGTTTCTGGAGGATATACCATTTGAACATACTAATGATTTAAGTTAGTTCCTGATTATTTCTTTTATTAAATACTAAAAATATCATGTAAATTACTAGTTTTATTTAAATGCTATTAAATTAACTTCAAGCTGCTTTTGTAGAAACATTGATGCTCCAAGTGAATTAATTTATTTTTTAGATTCTATATCAATGTAATTATTGGTAAAATTGTTTGCTATCAAGACACTTAAGAGTACGTGAAGCTCTTAAGTTGCATTGTTTGTGAATGTCATAGGTATTCAGGGTTTCAGAATACTTTTTCTTGCCAGTGTTTTCAAACACTCCAATTCTTTTAGGGCTTAAAGCAATGGGAGAATTAAACAAAGTAGAAGAAAGAATATTAGATAATCCCAGATTTTATATCTTTATCAGTGTTCATTGGAAGAATTTTAGGAGATTAGTAACAGGATAAGTGGATTTCTTACTTCCTCCTGTGAAATGTAATAATGTTCTTTATCTCTTGTTTACGGCTTTGAAGAAGTTCAACAAAATTTATAAAGGAATGTCTTGAAACTCTTTGTCATTTCCTTCCCATATAGATACGTAATTCATGAAAAATCCTGTAACATTTTTAAAAATTTCTTATTTAAAATAAGACCTTAATAGTTAGGCACATATAATGGCTGTTGTCTTACAGATTTTCTGATGTGCAGTGTATATGGTTAATATTTTAAAAATCACAATCATAGTTTTAATTCTGCTTTCTACTATCTAAAATGAATTTCAGATTATGCATGAAACCCTTAGATGTTAATATAACCAAGGAGTTTCGATATCACAAAGGATATGTATATTCTTTAGGGTGGATTTTTATTTCACAATAAACAACATATTATATGAGTTTTTAAATATTTTTGAGAGTCCAGATTTTAAATGTGAACTTTTTTCTTGATATTATTATAAATTAAAAAAACTAAACTGTAACATATTCTCTAAAGTTTGATTATTTTTTAGTTTTAAATGATGAAGCATAGTTTTACTTTTATTTGTGCTTGCTCCTTATTTATTTAGACCTGTTTATTTTCACCTGTTATTTCTCAAAGACTAAATTTTCTTTTGACAGTCATACATTGAATTAATATAAATAACTGTCATACACTAATGTGCACATATATATGAATGCATACATCAGTAAAAGAAAATATATGAAAGAGTTTAATATTTTGCACCCCTGAGTAAGGAAAATACTCAAAATCAATAATGTTTTAATGAAGAATATACAAAAAGTTTAAAGCTTGCTTAAAGGGATAACTGAAAATAGTTTTCTCATCTATATTTACTAAGAGCACTCCCAAAAATATCCTTTGATTTTTTTCAATTCAGAAACATTTCAAGAGTGAAGGAGAATTGTTATTTGCAGACATGGAAGGGTATTTTATATGTAGGGAAAACAGTCTTCCTTACTAAGAATATCTGGAGAAGAGGACTTGTTGGACTAAATTTTGTCAGTTTATATTTATTTTTTCAGTTGTTTATACAAGAGTGTAAAATGACAACAAAGTCCTCCTCAAAGAAAATGCTTTTGCCTTTCTCTAATACCCTAATTTTTGTCCTTATGGATGTCATCTGAGGTCTCCTATTTAGACTGCTCTGGAGCCAACAAGCACCCAAGTCCCATGGGATCAGAATGTTAGGCCTCACTGCATTGTAACAAGACCATTGAGCAATCCCTATATCTCATTTTTGAAAATCAATAGTGTAAGGTAATGAAGTTCTTGAAGTAAAATTTAAAACCAATAACCAGAAAAGGCCAGGATAAAATTAAGGAACCCAGCAAAATATCGGTAATCCTTACAATTTGTTCTCCTTTTTGTCACTTGGCTTTATTTATGTTTAATGCCATTATTGCAGAAAAATATGCTATCTTTTCTCCCGTATGCTCTCATTTATCTAGAGAATCCCATTTTCTGTTATAATCAAAATATAATATACAAATATCAAATTCTCAGTAAGAAATCGGTCATTAAACATTGTGGCGTGTTTAAGGAAGGGCAGTGCCACCCACTCCTTCGACTCTAAGACACACAAAAAGGCAATGGCTTCTTAGTTGATGGCTTCGTTAAAGAGCACTGATGGAGTCACCTTCTTCAGCAGCGCCTGGCTGACTCGGCCACCCGTAGCGTGAAAGTGGAGTACCTCATTTGAATGTTTCCAGTTTCTTAATTAAGTTATAATCATATGAATGCTGGGCTTCATAGGAAAGAAAGCTGTGACTTTCTTATGGCTTATGTTCACTCATTGGGAAATTAGAATTCATCATAAAAACTCAATGGGAATTTATTTTTAAAGGTTGAGTTATTTTACTTTCATAAAAGAAAAAGCTAATGATTAGAAATTCTAAACATCTAAAAAAATTTCTACCATAATAGATATGAAGAAATATATGAATAAACACATAAACAATGTGCCCAGAATTAATATGTTATATATTGTCTTTTTACCTTAATAGCTATAAATAACTCTGATATGTTGCATGTAATATTGAGTGTATTACTGTCAATATAATATGGTAATTATGCTGAAACAATGAGTATAAAAACACATTTCTGATTGTTTTATTAGACCTTACTTCAGCTCAATATTTGAAAATATTTGAGTATTTTCAAAATACTCAAATTTTATGATTAATGCCTTTTACCTTTAACATAAAATATCTATTTTAATCAGGTATTAACAATCATTTTTTTGTAAAGGGTCAGATGGCCAATAATTTAGGATTTATCAACTTTATTACCACCTCTGTCTCAACTACTCAACTCTGCCTTTCTAGCACTAAAGGCGTCACAGGCAAAATGAACATAAATGGACATGAATGTGTTCCAATAAAACTTTATTTATGAAAACCAACAGTAAGTTGGATTTCGCTTATGATTCTCAGTTAGGTACTCCCTTTCTATGTATTTTATTTACAAATAAAATTTTGAAATAAAGTAAATAAGCTTATTTTAAAGTCTGGGTAATACAAGCTTAAAAATAAAATAAAATAAAATAAATATATATTTTTCCAAATTTCAGAAAAAACACTAATTTTGCCTAGTATCTCAGACTGGCATCTTAAATTAGGTAATTTCCAACCCTACCTAGGATAGTGAAGTTCAGATTTAAGAGTCTCATGAGTTAAAATAATGTGATATTTACAACTTTTCATTCCATGGGCAATAAAAATCATTTTATTTAGTGCCCATGAAAGGGGATTTGACTGGGAAGTTGTTGGGCTTGGCATGTCCTCTTGTGCCAACTAAAGCCAAAGAGGAACATATAAGAGACAGGTTTTCTATATAGCCCTGTATTAGTCATTTTGGTTAATTTTCCTCTTTCCTCTGAGCAATTTGTAAAACAATGACTATTTTATCCTTTCACACTTGGTTTTCTTGCATGCTTTCTAAGGATTTGTTGATTATAATCTAGAGGATACAATTTATAAAGTTTATGTTTTGAATATTGGTTTATTGAAAAAATCCACATTCTCTAAGATTTACCAAAAAAAGGAATATTTTAGTAAGTCTTATTTTATTTCTGAAATATTCTTCAATCCTTTTTTGGGGACAAAAAATATGTCCCTGTGTAAATTGTATTTTTGAATAACAATGAGAATAAATGACAGTTTAACTTAAAATTTTCATTCTGCTATTATAATTAGTAGGTAACACTTTCAAAAACAGAAAAGGGTTGTTGATATGAGTGAATTATTTTTATACTATTTTCCGTGCAGAGTGGTATGAATTAATATTAAATCTGAAATTTAACAAAATGTATCACAACCCACCATTTATATGGTGATTTCTGCTATTAGTCAATATTCTGTACAACTGCAGACTGTAAAGTGGCAATGAGCAGAAGTGTGGTCAGTCTCCCGATCTACTGCAGATATTGAAATACACAACCGAAAATGACTGTTAAGACACAATGTCTTTCAAAAATACAAACAGATAAAAGGGAAAATGCTGCCAGAATTGGTTGTATTGAATTAATCCACTTAAATCTCCCACATTTCAAAAGAATCTCTATGTATTTAGAAAGCCTTTAATAACATTTCTGACTTCCTTGGGACTCCTAAAGGCAATGTGGTAGCAATAAAGAGCTCTTTACCACAGGGATCCCTACAATTAAGAAAAGCAGAGACTGTAAAAGTTTGCTGGTTTTGAAATATTAGCTTGCCTCCTACTTAAATCTAAACAAAAGCACACTATGGCTCTAGGTCAGGGCAACACAGACAAAACCCGAACTCTGATTTGCCCCATGCAAGGAACTATAATGGAGTGGAAGCAGCAGCTACTTAATATAGGAGTTAAAATTACCCGTGACTGAAGTGAGCACATCAATCAAAAGTTTTGGCATGTAGTGAGCCAGACAAACCAGCGTGGCGAGCTTGAGGGCAGGAAAAGCTTCTGTTCTGCATTCAACTGTTTTCAAATTACCATGACATGCCTTTGCATCCACCACCCGACTTCCAGCAGGTGGATTTTTGAGGCATTGTGCTTGGAACACAAAGATGGATCAAGTAAGAGCATTTGAGATAGTTTCCTGTTTTGTGTCTAAAAACTAGGGCTGCAAAAAGCCTTCCAGATTCTTAGCATTTTTTAGGTGTTGAGGAAGGATAAACATGGATCCCTGAGAACAGAAAATCCAACAAATAGAGGTGGAACAGGAACTTTTGTAGATGCTGATTTATGTTTTATGAATTGTATGTCCATTTGAAACATTTTGACATAAATGTACTTTGTCAGTTTAAGTGATTTCATTAAAAGTCCTACTGTGTCTGGTTGTCTTTACCAATTTCAATTAAGTTCTAAATATCTTGAAAACTGACAGAGAGCATTTTAAAATAATTTATATGTCTAAGTCGAAATTTTGTACAAACATGTCTAGGAAGACAGTTCAGTACATAGTTATTGCCGAATACATCCCATCTAACACAGGAGTTAAGTTATTAATCTCAGTGAATTCTGTCCACAACTCTATGTAACTATTTTCCACTAAACCTTTGAGAAGCTACTATGGAAAACTGAAGAGGTACATCAATAAGAATATGGATGTGCAGAAATATGATTAGACAATTCTATCTGCTTGCCACTATGGCAAAATGTAAGCATGTAAGATACTATATTTTATAAAAATACCACATGCATTGTTAATCTTATTAGACATTTAAAACAACACAGCTCCAACTTAGTATTAAAATAGTTGGAAAATACTATAAAATTTAAATATTATAAGTACAGAATAATAAACAGTTTCATGTCTGACTAACTATAAAGCAAACAAAGCAAGAATCTGGCACACAATATATACTGAAATGTTTTACTTATAGGGTCAGGAAATAACCAAATTCATGAATGAAAATTGTAAGTTCTATTTAATGATATAAAACTAGCTGGTAGAGAATTCTTTACTTCAATAATTGTGAATAGACCCTGAATGGAAGAAATAAAATTTTTTGTAACCCTTTTTTTTTTTATCATTTTATCCACTGTTTTGACCATTTGAGATGACTTTGAAGTTAACAACTAAATGAATTTAGATATCTATGTTTCAGGCCTCAACAAACAGTTGTTTTTGTGTTCAGGTTTTTTTTTTTTTTTGAAGCATGTTTCTTTTCTTCCTGTCCTTCAATTATTTCATATTTTAATAATTGAAATATGCATGGTCCTAAAAAGGCAGAATATGAATAACTTATTTTAATAAGCAAGAGACAAGAGGATTTTTTAAAGAGATATTTCTAGGGCTTTAGTTTTATCACTAGGTAAACATTCTGTCTCACCACTTCATATATGGAATGATGAATGAGCTTAAAATTATAAATGTATTTTTCAGCATCGGACAAAGTACTTAAAGTATTTAGTGCCATTGTTTCTATATTGCCAACAATGTTATTCTCTAGCAATATACATTTTATAATTTGACTTTAGAAAACATAAAAGACAATTATAATACAGGTCACATCAAACTTGTGGCAGTGCTAACTGGCATACTTCCCAAAGAATTTAACATTATCTTGTAATACTGAACATATGCAAACCTTACAATATGGAACTATACACAGAAGAATATATCCAATACAAAGTTGGTACATATGTACAAGGAAATGGTACAAAAAAATATAGCCCCATTGTCTATTATAGCAAAACATTGAGAACATGGTAACTTGTCATTAGTACAAGACCATTTTCATAAATTGTGATATATTTAAAAAATTGAATATTATATAATATTGAAAATGAACTATAAGCAATAACATGAGTATGCATGGGAACATATTACTGACTGAAAATAAATGGAGTTCAAAGAGTCAATATGTAGTAAAATAAAACTGAACAATATATTATTCAGTTTGGAAACTAAGAAAACACGTAGGAACATTAAGCAAAAATATCACAATGCTGGGAGCCAATTCAGGTGAGGAACACACAGCCGGATATCAGTTATTGCAATTAAATAAAGAAAATAAAAGATGACCCAGCAAAGGGCAATTGATAATAGTGGTTAAGAACCAAAATTATTACCAATCAATTCTGTGTGCTTTAGATCAGCAAGTAAAATAGCAATTTCTGCATGTAATCGTAAGCTTGGGCTGCCAAAACAAAATACCACAGACTGGGTGGCTTAAACAACAGACATCTCAGAATTCTGGAGGCTAGAAGTCCATGATGAAGGTGCCAGCAAATCTGGTTTCTGTGAGGACTTATTTCAAGGTTTCTAGTATCTTGTCTTCTTGCCGTGTCCTCACTTGGCCTCTTCTCTGTGTGTTCAGAGATGCTCTCTGGTTTCTTTTTCTACTTATAAGGACAATACTATTGGATTAAAACCCCACCCTATAACCTCCATTACCTCCCTAAAGATTCCCTCTATAAATTCAGTCACTTTGGGGTTTAGGTCTTTAAGAAATGGATTTGAGGGTGTCATAATTCAATCCATAAAACTGCGTAATCATAAGGATATGACACTCAGCTTTATTTTTATATGTAAAAGAGTTTAGGAAAAATAAAAGGCATATAAATGGAAATATTTATATTTAATCCTTAAATACAAATATAAACATATTAATAAAATGTAAATATTTTTCTTATTTAGAAATTCTTTCTAAAATGAAAAAATAGTCTATTTTATCCCAATATCTAAGTATATTGCCAAGTGTACAGAAGGAATGAAGGTGTGGGAATATTACAATAGAAAATGATGTGATTTTCTTAAACTGAAGATAAGAACAATAGATCTAAATAAACATTACTTTCAAGTAAGTTACTGTATTTAAATGATTCATGGCCTCAAATAGGGATAAATAATCCTACTTCAATGGTAGTTTTGATTTTAAAAAATAGAGAAAATTCAATTAAATCCAAGCATTTTAAGAACATTACTTTGAAGTAAAAAAATGAGAATTATACTAAAGTTATTTTTTAGCTTCATTATTGAATTTATTTTTCTATGTACCTAATTTGAGGAAATAGTGGAAAAATAATGTAAGTTCTCTTTGACTAAAACACAACTTCATACTTTGTAGATACAACTGCTGTATGTAAATAGTCACTGCCAGGATCTTACCTTTATGTGAAAGAGTATTATAAAGCCAATTTTTTATTCATTTGAATTTACCTATTTTCAGTATAGAGAACTTTCCAAGCAATGTATAAAATTAGATTCCTTCAAATTACAGATTTTAAATTTTGATGCCCTATAATTCTGTACATTTATCAGAATAAAATTAGAATGCAAATATTGTATAATTAAGACACCATAAGATTATTGTTTTAAGATTTATTTAGCTTCAAAAAAAGCTATTTAGAATATTTGCATAGGATAATTTTGTCTTCATTCTTAGTTTCTTTTATAAACTCTGGATGGACCTTAGCCAGGATGCATATTTATATTTTTACAGACAAGTGAGCACATATAATCATTTATATAATTACAGCTCATCAGTCTAGCTATTTTTCTGCAGCTTTTTAAAAAATTATACCTTTAAGGGCTTAAATGATTGTGGAAGAATACTTGGCCAGTCTTCTTACCTCTTGGTTATGATGCACGACCTAGGACTACACTTTGAGTTCCTTTGCTGCACTTTTTGTAAAATTACTTACACAAATATAAAGGGCAAAAACAAGGTTTACCCATTTAGAGAGTTGTGTCTTAGAATCATTTCCTTATAATTGATTGGTGCATCTGTTTCATGGAAGGTTCGGTGAAGTCAATGAGGATTCTGAACATGTGAAGTTTTGGATCCATGCTGGCTTATGCTGAGCTACTCTAGATCAGTATTCATAGAAGCTTGGTGAAGGGCCGATAGGAGCAGCAACAAAAACTCATTAGAGATGGAGCTTTAGTCCAGAGCACGGCAAGACCAGGCTGCATACTCTACCATGCCAATAATTTCAAGTGTGAGACTTCCAGAATGGAGTCAGAGGGGATGAATGCAGGGTATGACAGTTCCTGAATGAATAATCACGATGGAAAGAACCCATAAGGTGAACAATATGTTTGCAAGATGGGAGCCAAGTTGAGAGTGGCCTTGAAATGTAATTAATAAAATTAATCAGAGTACTTTCCCCACCATTTTCTCGAGTAGGTTTCACAGACTGCAATACAATGAAGCTCTATGAACACTCTTAATTGCACATAATAGCATGCCAACACTCTAAGGTAAAACTTGAGCTTGTCAGAAGCACAGATATCTGCTTTATGTACATGTTCCTGTGGGGAAAAAAAGTTTATCAGTATTTTCTTCACTGTCCTGTGACTTGTTCACTTTATTTTACAGCACTGACCTTTGCTGCGAGTGACATCCTCTCACTGATAAACACCTGGACACCTAGGTTTTCCTGTGGCAGAACTGTTTGAATTAGGGACTATGTAAGAGGCTTAACTGATTTATACTAAATTCATCTTTAGTGTTTCACCAGCTTATTTTTTATGGTATTTCATGTCTAGAATTTAATTTTACTTTTTTGTCTTAATTTTTAAATAATCCACACTAAAATGAGAACCTTTCAAGCTGCATTTTAACTGTGGACTCAGGATTCAAAGAAAGAGACACGTATTTTAAGCATTATGTCAGGGCATGGGCAAGAGCTCAGATTACCCCATGCAGGCTGATACTGTTCGGTTTTCAAATAACATCAACTCTTTTGTAAGGATGATAAGAGCTCTCTAAACTACCCTTTCACCAAATTAAGGGGTCCCTTCAGCAACCATCTGGACAGTTGTCCAGCCACAAAGCTTATTAATTCATGAAGCAAGTAGTTTCACTAATTAAAGGCTTTTTCAGGGCTTTTTTTTATATGTTAAACTTAAATCTAGTACTTGTTTTTCACCTTTCTGTCCTGCCATGTTTGAATCACAGAATAAGTTTATCCTTCCTTTCTGTAGCAGTAGAATAGATTGACCTATTTGAAGTAAGAAAGCTTGATAGAGCATGAAAAAGTATTTAGTCAGAAATTATTTTCTTAACCAAATGGAATAATGACAATAATCTCAAAAGTAACTCTGAAATAAAATCATGTACCCTGTTTTAAGTATGTCACATATATTGATCCATTAAATCCCTACAAAAACCTGTGAGTTAGGTATTATTATTATTATCATCTCCATTTCACAGATAAGGAAATTTAGCCACAGAGTAGTTTAAAAAATATGCCAAAGGCACAGAGCTACTAAGGAAAGAAGTGAGATTTATTAAAAAGTCTTATAAATTTAAAGTATGTATTTTTATAATTTTTAAAAAGATTTATTTATTATCCTGGCTGATGTTGCCCAGTGGGTTGATCACTGGCCTGTGAACCAAAAGGTCACTGGTTCGATTCCCAGTCAGGGCACATGCCTGGGTTGTAGGCATCCCCAGTTGAGGATGTGCGAGAGGCAACCTATCGGTGTTTCTCCCTCACATCGATGTTTCTTTCTTTCCCTTTCTCCCTCCCTTCCCATCTGTCTAATGACAAATAAAGTGTCCAATATGAAAAACCAAGACAATAACAGTTGATCATTCCGCCATACTTCATGACCCTTTCTTTTTGAGGGGCATATTCACAGATCCCACTACA
Organism: Micronycteris hirsuta; assembly: GCA_004026765.1. Classification (NCBI taxonomy): domain Eukaryota; kingdom Metazoa; phylum Chordata; class Mammalia; order Chiroptera; family Phyllostomidae; genus Micronycteris; species Micronycteris hirsuta. Next base: position 48,550 of record PVJI01007093.1, read on the forward strand.
AAGTAAAGCAGGCATAAGTTATAAATAACAATCCATCATGCTGAAAAATGAAACATTTTATCAAAGAAAGAGTAAAAAGAGAAGAAATAATGTAAATAAAATGTTTTGGATAATTTTGGTGTTTTTTTTAATCAGTTGCAATCGAGGAAGATTTATAATAAAAATGTACATAAATGAGGATGCAGCAAACAATATGGGTATCATATTCTGGTCAGGTTGAAGTTTGGGTTTAAGCATGATTGATTTTTTTAGTACTATTTTACTTATGGAGTGTAGTCCCTTAACTATAACACTCAAGCATGTGTTAATTTCAAACATATTTCCTCCATTTCTGCCTAGTCTTGTAAATGTTTGGTTAGATAATAAAAGCAAAAGGATAAGTGGCTTCATAACCTAAATATATTAAACTTGAAAATGCTTTTGAAAAGTAATAAAGGAAGATAAATATAAAAATTGTTTTACATGTAAGGTTATTTTTGACTTATCATTTGAAAATATTATCAATATATTAATAAAACTATATTGTTTCTACATATGAGGTTCTTTTGGACATTGACAATTTTTAACCTTCCATCAATAAGTATTGATTTTTCACATAGTGAGAATAAATTGCATTAATGTACTCACAATTTTCTTGAGTCTCAGCAGTAATCCAGGACAAACATCATTAGTCATAATGTTATTCAGAATAAATGGGTAATAGACCCAGAAAAATTAAATTTCTAGCTTTAGTTTTGACACTATAAATAACAATAACTAACTTGTTAAACCATGGTTGTAAAATATAAATAAGTAATGAAAATGTATGGTATATATTTACTATTGACAATTTTATTTCCTTATTATTTCAAACAATACTTACTGAGCCAAATTCATCACAGATATCACTTATGGAGAGCGTGAATTCCATGTGTTGTGCTGCTTTGTGATGCTAAGTATCTGCTGCTTACATATTTTAAAGATTAATATATTTAAGCTATGAAGTCATTTACCCTTTTGCTTTTACTATCTATTCAACATTTATGAGACTAGGCAAAATAAAGGAAATGAACATAAAATTAACATGTGCTAAAGTGTTATAGTAAGGGACCAAACCATTTAGGGAGGAATTGTATTAGAAATCAATCATGCTTAAGTAGAACCTAGCCCTTGTTCTAAAGAACATAAGAATCAATCAGATAAACATTTTATATAAATATTAAATGTAAAAATAATGTATGTGTATGTATATAGCATAGTCACAGTATACAAGAGAAGGAGAGAGAGAGATGGAGGAAATTGTAATCCACAGTCTATGTGTGAAAGGACAAGAAACCATAATAATTTTTTAATAATAAAGAACACCTTTACCAAGGAAGTATCTTTTTAAATGATCTGAAAAATTAAATGAACAAATTAAGCGGAGAGGTTGGGGGAGAAAAGGGCATTTTATTGGGCAGGGATGATCTGTATGTAGTTATTGAGAAACAAAAGTGGATAAAGAGATCCTGAACAGGTAATACTAAGGACGCACGGAGGTATGGGGGGAGTTGCTGGGGTGAGCTAGGAGTACTCTATTAGTTATGGCATCACAGCTGTTGGTTTTAAGGTGTAACATTATTTACTTACTAGTGAGAAGGAAAAACATCAATTATACTATAATACAGTATTTCTTATCAGTTGGTGTAGTTGCCTATATGTCTATTTATCTCCTCTATAGATAGATTTCTATTTCACTGTAGATGATATCTAGATATTTTACTTATTCAATGAACTCTTAAAATCAGTCATTAGTTTTTATCATGTATAAATTATGTAATACATAAAAAGGTACCATAAGTAAAATAAATTGTGTAAGCTGTTCTAAAATAATTTTTATGGTCAAGTTTGCTTTTCCAGAAACATTCTTCTGAATAACTTTGACTCATAGGCATCAAAATTCATATTTTCTATATAATAGTGTCCTCTTTGCTATCAAAATTAATTTCCACCATAATGTTCCATTATCATTTGGAGGATTTTCTCATCAGAGCTTGACCCCCATTTGGCAAATTTAATGTACCCATGAGAGAAAAGGTGGCCACATCACAATTGTTGCCATCGACATGCTGCTTCATGATGTCACAAAAGGAAAATATAAGATTTTAAGGGTGAAGGGTCTTAGAAAAACTTCTCATTATTTTCAGGATAACAACTAAGTTAAATAGCAACTTAAAAAATAAGTACGTCAGCAAATACTTGTCAATATTTATTTTCTTACTTGGAGACGCTTGCATAATTTTACAGTCATAGGTACAAATGCTTGGATTTTGTTATCTTTATCAAGATATCATTTGGATACTTTCAAAATGTTCTAAAATTTTATTTACCACTGACAAGGCAGGAAGGTTAAGTTTTCCATAATCTAATTTACCTTCTACCTTGTGTCAACACAGTTATTGACAAGGATTATAATTAAAAGTAAAAAAGCATAACCACTAAAACATCCAATTGGTTAGGAAATTATAAATCTATATCATTGAAGAAAATTTATAAAATTGAGGGCCAATAACTCTGATGCCTGCTTGGTACGTTTAACAAAGGTGGCCTAACCCTGTAACCATATTTTACCTAAGTAAATTCTCTCACTTTTAAATGGGAAAAAAACTTTACAATATCGTTTTCCTTATGATTTTCTTTGATCGTGAAGCTCCACAAAATAAATTGCATACACTCTGATCTTAGCCTGAGGACATTTGGTCAATAATATGAATAATAGTGTCACTGGTAAGGACATAACTTAGATGCATGAATATGCTTCGTAAGACTCCCTCCTTTTTTTAAAGCCTTGATTTTAAGATACAAGCATAATCAACAATATCAACTAATTTGTTCAATGATGTTGAGATTGATGGAATGACAAGATAGATGATAGACAGACAGACAGACATATAGATAGACAGCACAGAGCTAGACCTGATAACAGACAAGTGAAACCCTGGGGGGCGTGCCCTGTGGGTACCACTATGTCACACAACATTGAAGTCATTGACATAAAGATTTTAGAAAGGACACCAAATGTGCACGGGAGTGCTATTCAGTTTAAACTAAGAGTGCAGTGCTTACAATATAAAAATAACACAACATCAGCAAGAGTGGCAGCATGAAAAGCATTTCAAAACTTAAGTTACAAGAATAAAATATTGCAGAATATGTTACACAGTATTAGTTGGGTATTTTTGTATAGTAAAACAGTAGGGTTAGAGTCTTATTTAATACATGATCTTGATATTAAAATATACTTTTACAACATGCTAGCTTTCTTCAGGAAGTCAAACTTGAATATAGGGAGATAGATACACGTTCCTTTTAAAATACATGTTCTAAAATTTTCACTTATAGAAAATACTGTTAATATCTATTTGAATGTCACTGCATTTTAATTTACTTTCAAATATTTTTGAAATTATTCACATTTTGAACATACACTATATAGCTGGTTGCCTTCTCCAAGTGGAAAATTTATGAACACTTCAAGAAAATTCTGTTACAGATTCTACTAGGTGACACCCACTTCAGGAGAAAAGACAAATCTATGCCTTGAATAAATATATTATGGCCATTTTCATTACTTCTATGACTCATTAAAGAGCTGCAGTTGTCTTCCTCTCAATAATTTACTCATTGTGAGACTAAATTTAATATTCAAATAATTCATATGTTTAAATAATATATGTTGTTTGACTATATGGGCAGCATAATTTAAAAGATTTATAATTATAGGTCTCTAAAAATATATTTAAAAACAATTCACACACCATTAAAAGTATTGGCAGTTTTTCAGGAGAAAACAAAGTTGAATATTTAAATCATTATTTAAAAAGTCAGGAAATTATGTAATATTTACTTTAAAATGTCAGATACTATATATTAATTTTATATTTAAAGCAGTGCATCTGGCTAAGAATCAAGCGGGTTTTTCCTAACAAAACTATAAATTAAATATAGATTACTTTTGGTTTTGTTACATTCAGTAACATGTGATATAATGTTTAACTAATGTAATTATTATATTCCAAGAAAAAGTATTTTAATGGACTGGGAATTAGAAACAGTAAGATTAAATATAAAATAAGCAAATGATCACTAATTTTTAATCTTTCTAATAAATTCCCAAAGGTCTGACTAAAAAAACACTGCATGTAGTTTCCTAGAGCTTTATGAGAACCAAAGAGAGGTCACAAATTCAGAGGGGTTATAGCTGAACTGGAAAAATAAAACAAAATCGGGCTGTAACTTCAGATGCCAGTTTCATTAAAGTAAAAGGTCCTAATATTGAGAAATCTGCTGATAAAAATACTCAAATCTACCAAATAATTGGGTCAAAAAACAGATCATACAACATATGCAGATGGTGAGTAAATGAGATCGGAAGGGTACTTGGGTACATGGAGAGACGGTGTAATTCAAAATATGAAAGGAAGTGAAAATCAAACGAAACAGGCTAAGCCTCCACTCTCCTTTCTTTCAAAGAGAAGCCTGGCACGACAGAGTTTATTTCAGTTTTGGCCAAGGAAATTGTCCCTTTAAGCTATGGGAATGAATTGTCTCTTTTTAACCGCCGTTTCTCCCTGCAGTACATAATCACTGTCTGTCACACTTTGATGTCATAATCATCCGCGGAAGCTCCACCGTTGAAGAGTAAATCTGCTTAACTCACAAAAAAAAGGAGGAAAATTGCACAGAGGCACTTGCTTTCCTTGCCTCAATGGCAGCCCATTTGAATTACAGAAGTGCAGTATTATGTCACTTTGGTATTACGGGTGCCATTTCAAAAGCCAAAAGCCTATTTTTAAAACTATATCTTAATCAGTTCAAATAGAAACAGCATCTATTTGCCATTAAATGAGCATAGTACTTGTGTGTGTGTCTGTGTTTATGTGTGTGCAGGCATGCATGCGTGAGCAGCATGAAAAAGGCATTAAGCAGCTGAGGAATGTTAGTGTATCTTTAAGCTGCCACTTTCCAAAGGCGAAGAGCTCTTAAACTTTGCATCTACTCTTTCCTATTTGAAGAAATATTTTGCATTAAGTATTCACTCCTAAAGGGTGTTTTACAATTTGTCCTCTTCATACTAGATGAAAGAAGAATTTAACTAATCTTTGAAATAAATTGAAAATAATTTAAGAATAATTATTTGTATGGTGAACCAATATGGTTTTTAAATTTAATTTTTAAATGAAAATCTGAAGATTTTTTTCTTGAACTTGGATAACCTGGGTATTGAATGATGTTTCTACAAATGATACCTGGTATATTTCTGACCAGAACAATTGCAATATCAGCAAAGGCAATTTACATCTCCCACTATTTTCTGTGCTCTACCATTCTGCAGCTGGATGCCATGTAAAAAAAGTTCACAGCTTCAAGAAACAAAATCGGGTTTCCACATAAGTGGCTTACATTGCCTAGTCTGCAAGCATTTTTTCTGGCTGGATTCTACATTTCTTTGAGTTATCACATATTCTACAGTAAGAATTAAAATCAAAGCTTAAAGAAAGAAAAAAAATCCCTTTATTAGCTTTATGTCAACAATACTTTGTGCATCATAGCAGTTATTCTATATGTTGAAGAAATACCACAGGAAATTGTATTGTTCTACTTTTTTTGTATAAAATACTAAAATCTTGCCTCACTTGGAAACGGGCATTCGAACCTCTGTTTCAATGGTTCCCTGCTGCTGCTCATGCTATTACCCCTTTAACACTGATAAAGAATTCCTCAGAAAAGAAAGAAATCCCCTTTCAGAGATGATTTTAAATTATTTCCATGGCAATGCATTAACCAAAAAAAAAAAAAGATTGTTTTATAATGTGAGGTTTTCTAAAAGCAGGTGAAGAATTGCTGCATTGGATTCTCAATATTTATTTGATATGAAGTGAATAATCTTAGGTTAATTTTCAATTCTCTAGGAAGGTGGTAATGTCCTTGCAAGTTGACCTTCTGATTTAATTGATTTTAGTAATGTGTTTTCCTTCACTGTGATATTGCTAGTCATCATTTCTTTCATACAACATGGGAAGATATTTTGATCTTCTACCCTCAAATTTCCTTAGTTAGATGATTTAAAATTAGTTAGGTCACTGTCCATGATAAGATAAAAGAATGAATGCATTTTATTGTCCTTATTATATAAATTTTTGTTATTTAACAACCCACGTACACAAACTATTAAAATATAAAATATTCACTAACCACTGATATGTCTCTCTTTAGTCATAGTCACCCACTGCATTTCAACCTAACCTTTGCTTTGTTCAGAAAATCTGTGAAGCTGGGGATTCTCATTTCAACCTTTCAGTTACAAATTTAGGTGATTTATTCAGAAACAAAAAAGCTATACTAAGAAAAAGAGATACTACTTATCATAAATGAGGACAATGTGCTTTCATAACTTGATCAATGACAGCAACGCCAGCCTTCTTGGACATAATTTGGCAGATTGTACTTTTTTTCCTATGATGCCAAGATACATTTTTGAAAGTTTGCCGATGGATACTTAATTTAAAAGAGAAGCTTTAAATTATATATGGGAAGGGATCCAACACCATTTTAAGTTTGCCCACTCTTTGTTCACAGGAAAAGCAGATGCTATTCACTCACAAGAGAAGGGCTGGACGCAGCCCTGTGAATCACAGTTCACCCAGGGCTCGTGCAGCTGCAGAGGCCATGCACCTCCATAAATCAGGACATGTGGGGCTTCCTTCCTACACTCTCCACTTTCTGTGTTTGTATTTTATGAGTTGCAAAACAGCATGCCCTGTATATGAAAGTCATGAGTTCCTTATCCTACACCACATCCCTCACTTCTCACCTCAACCTAGCTCAAAGGCCTTGTAGATTTAGTAAATGTGAACATTTGTAAGTGAAGTCAAATTTGGAAATTAAGTTAACAACAGCTTAATTACATCAAATACGTTTTGATGTTTAGCAATCTAAAAGCCAAAATGTTCTTAATATGGGGCACCAGTTAGTAGCAGTTTTCCAATGGATGGAGGCTGGGATGGAAAAACCATAGTAAATGTAGGATGGTTATATATACATTCACTGTATCTCTCTCTCTCTCTCTCTATATATATATATATAGAGAGAGAGAGACAGAGACAGAGAGAGACAGAGACAGAGAGTCAGTGGATTGTGAAGCTCTATCACTATTTTCCATATACATGTACAGCTGTATTTGGAAGGCAAGCAGAAGAGAAATGGCTCCATGAACCATTATTGATACAGGACAATTGCGTAGAATTAGTTTGTAGTTTTTACACAGGGAAAAAATGGTCTTAATATCACATTAAGCATTTCGGCACTGACATGCATGATGAGAAAAGCAACATGAGTGTTTCTGAAATTCAGAGAGGGGGCCTGTCTGCAGGCTGTTAGGATAATGGAAAGAGTGGCTGTTGGAAAGAGTGATAAAGGGAATGCAGGGAACCTAGTCAGAAACTAACAGCAGAAATTCAGATTTGTAATTATGAAGATCTGATTTAGAAATTCTGCAGGAAAAATGGAAAGAAATAGGCAAAATTGGGAACATTCTGTGAGATGCACTGAATAAATTTAGGGACCAGTTAAAAGTAAGAGGGCAGACTTGTTTTTTGTTTGTTTGTTTGTTTGTTTTATTTTTTTATTTCCCAAATCCAAGAATGTTGAAAGTAGAAAAGGTAAATTTGTCCTATGTGTGGTGACGATAGCTTTGTAGCTTGGGTGTCTTGGAGGACGGTGACGGTGACTGAAGAAACACCGTTACAGGGGGACGGACTATGTTAGAGAAAACAAAGAGAACGGTGCTGGAAATTTGAATCTGTTGTTGCACTCAATAACATAGAATTGGCAATAAGAAAAGGGTTATATCAGTCCATTCATATTACTTTATGTTTGCATCCTCTATGTAGCCAATACAGTCACCCTGACCTTCTCTCTTTTTGCAACAAATTACTCCCATGCTGACCCCAATCACAGAATGGAATTTTGATCTCTATGTGCTTTTTAGGGCCTTCCAAATACCTGTGTTTTATTTTCTATCTAGTGAAACTCTGTTCATTCTTCAAGCCCTTGATCAAAAGTGTTCTCTTTTTTGAAGTGATCCTTTCTGCTCCCTTCATCTCCAGGTTCATAGCCCTTGATTCACACTGCTGAAGCACTCTCTTCCTGAGATGTCAGGAGTCGATCTGCAATCTCTCTCTCCAATCCTGCTTAAGGGATGAATAAATTGTGAGGACTTTTATGATAGACTCTGTTTCTTATTCACACTTGTATGTCTGAAACACATTAATATGATGGGACTTCAATAATAGTCCATTGGATTGAACTGAAGTGATGAAACATGTTGCCCATTAGCCAAGAACATTGCATAAGAATTTAATAATCACATTGAACAACTTGTACTTATACTCTATATCTTACCATGCAAGCTATATGTCACCAAAAGTTCCCCTGACCACTGAAATGTAACTGTTTGTCTGAAGGATGCTTTTCCCTTATATCATTCCCATTACAATTCCAGAGAATTCTCCAAGATTTCTCTGGTTTATAGAAGGCCTTAGGACGGCCTTAGGTTCTCATGTCTAACTCATGTCCTCGCCGCCTCCATGCCCATAGGTCCTTTGTACATGGTGGAAAGAAGGGGAAAGGTCTAGTCAAGAAAGTTGTTTCTACTATATAATAAAAGTTTAAGAACAGTAAGAATTTTTGCATTTTATAATAATACAGCTTATAGTTTATTTTCCTGCATTCTCTGAGAATTATTTAATTTCAGTATTGTTTTATTGCTTATTATCTCTTTGGCCTTCTTATCTCTTATATACACTCATTTTTTTTACAGAATACTCATAATACAAATTTTGTCTCTACTTTCAAAATCCTTGGGTATAGGAAGAAAAACAATTTACTATCTTTATTATCCTCAAATATCTAAGTTAACATATACTCTTCCACTTGCCATAATACATTCATTTACAACTATACTTTCAACTAAGTTTAAATAACTTTTTCTCTTGATGTTATTTTCAGCTACCTGAAATTTATCCTCAATGTAAAATTAGGAAAAGTAACTATTACTCTCTTAACTTCTTGACATTGTCCGTGATATCCTTATCCTGATTCCCATGGTTTATTTTTGTTTTGACAATGTTGATGTTCTATTTTCTAAGTTATGATTTTATAATTCAGTCCCTATGCAAGGCTAAAAACTCTGGATTTCATATCCCAAGTTAAAATTTTTCCACTGAGAAATCGTTGAAGTACTGCAAAACCAGAAATTATTGTAGGCCCCCTACATTTTTTTGGTCTTCGTTTTTCTTATGTCATTAGATCAATATCTATTTGTCTCTTAGACATGTGGTTCCCAGCCACACCACGTCTTGTACCGCATTCCAGATAGTCCAGACCCTGTTTCTTCCTTCACATCTCTAGCACTCCATCCAAAACAAACAGTCCTTTCTTCTTTTAAAAACGTGTTTTCTCTTGTCCCTGTGGGCAGATACTGTCTCCCACTTGGTGGGTCTGAAATGTTTTGAGAACAGATGCTATAAGAGAAATAATCTTGAGGACACAAAGCTGTGGGAGGCACAGAATTTATTACCAGAATGCATCTCTGGACCTGGCTGTTCTGCCACTACTTTTATCCTTGACCCTGCATGGCAGTTGGGCAGTGTCTGTGTTTAAGTGAACTATGAGCCTTTATGTTCAGTACAATGCTTCACTGTCTTAACGCGCTTACAGGTGTTTTTATTAGTTACTTAAGAGACTCCTGTTAATAACTAAGATCCTGATGTTAATAATAAAGCAAAAATATTGAATACAATGATGGCTACTAATCAAAGGTATACCTGATTAATGGTATGCAGAAGCTGATAACCTGTGTTAATGAAACTAAAATGATTTGAGAAAAGTCCAGCTTGGAACGAGGAATACTCTCATATCTCTATAGGGAGAATCTGGTGTTTTTCAAAGTAGAGGATTTAAAAGAATATATCCTAGGTGATTCTGAAAGTCAGAGACATAGGTGAAGTTTGATTTCTTGCAGGAGGTGAAAAAGACAAGACTAATGGCAAAAATTGCTTAGGCAGTCATTCTGCTCACTAAGAATCCAGCTTCTTCTCCCTTGCAGGCACAGGACAGAATTTTACTTCCTACCCTCTTGTAGTTAGCTGCGGCCAGATGTCTTGCTTTGTCCAATGAAATTTAAGTGGACACAGCTCACTTTCAGATAATAACTTTAACAGCCCATGCACAATTTACCACATTCTCCTATTCCTTCTGGCATGGCAATGAGCAACATTTGAGGCGATCACTGCACCCTCAGCCTGCACCTTTAAAGAGTTCATTGATAGGAAAACCCCACTGCCACATAATGTCATGCAGGGTGAGAAACCAGTGACGGGACCAGGCGGTGGCGGTTGGCATTGCAGTACCGTATCCTAGTCCAGTCTGTTTGACACATTTGATTTTTCAACATTTTTGCATAGGATCCTAATAGTGGGAAAATATTCCACTATTTACATTTTACAGATTGTTAAAACAAAACAAACAAAAAGCTCACTTTCTTAAGCCCAGATGATTCTACACGTTAAGAAACTAAAAGGCAGAAGGTAGAAGTTCTATTATTACTTTATCTTCACCAGTGCACAACATCATAAGGAGTCTCCCTTTGGAACAGAACATTTTTATTACTTCTTATAGATTATAAAAGTGGAGGGGGGAAAAACCCTTTTCTTTCCTTTAAAGACATACATAGGTGAATAAGAACATTCAGACAAAGGTTATGACAAATGTTCATAAAGAATAGTCTTGCACAAAAACATAAAAGCTGAAAAAATAAAAAGTTTTCAGTGATCTGAAAAATTACCTCTGAAAGTATTTGTCAGCAACTGACTGTAATAAATCTTAATGAAGAATTCAAGTGAAAAATTTTTTCCAGAACAATAACTTTTAGATGCAGGTCTTAGAATTTTGAAATTGAATTCTAAAAATTATGTAGGATTAAAAATTTAGATATTATTGTTCCTAGCTTTAAGATGTTGATATTTACCTTTTATAAAGAAAAATGTATATTTTAAAATGAAAATCATCTTGTAAAGCAAATAGTTCTCTCCTATTTATTTTTAGTAAAGTTATTTCAAATACATATTTGTTTTATAAAGAGAAAATTTAATTTTAGGGCATTATTAAACAAGTTTTGACCAATTTTTGATATAAATGTAATGATGTATATAAAATTATATAACATGAGTTACAACTTCAATGTATTTGTTATAAGAAAACATATAAATGTATCAGAAAAATAGATATCGATATAAATAATGATGAAATGCTGTATGAATTTGGAAAAAAACTTATAACATTAATAGAACATATGTCTTTTCTCAAAGAGTTATATACCTGTACATGATTAGGGAAACTGTGTAAATTCTTATAGCTCATATCTAAACTATTACAATGGATCTTTGCAAAATTAATGGAATTAAATATGATAAAATAATAGTTAATAAAAACTAAAATATTAAAAATACCTAGTCATTGATGCATATTTTTAACATATTTTCTAAAATCACTGGGTCCTTTCTTCTCAGTAAGTGAGGTTCTTTTAAACTGGCACTGGAAGGAAGGTATCACGTAACAGCTGTTTCCCTTTTTATAGATCCCCTATATCCCTCAGATTAAATTTCGTGTGATTGGTGGGCAAATATGTGCATACATAACTGTCTGATTTTTTCTAGCTGCAGTTAATTGGCAGAATTATAGCAATGCATTCTGCAATATACACAGCCACGCAATATATAAGATTTAAAAGAAAGCACTTCTAATAATCAGTCATCATCTGGTATTTAAGTTTACTTCAACATGGGGATCACTGCTGAATATTTATTTACATAAATAAAAATAGCAATGTGTTCTAAACTTGTGTAATAAGTTGAAATATAGTTATTTTTTTCATTCTAAACGATCTTCCACACTGCCTAAAAAATTCACATTTAAGCAAAAGAAGCCAAAACCAAATAAAATAATTTTATAGGAAACATGCATTAAATCCCAAGCCATGTATGATGTATTTTAATTTATTCTTTCCTGTCGTTCTAATAGTAATTTTTGCATGCCAATTTTAAGGTATTAAAATTAAAAATTTAATGTATTTCTATTTTCTGCCTCAATTTCTTCCATAAATAAAGTCAAGAGAACTATTCTTACATGTGGAATATAGTTGAAGATTGAAAAACTATTTGACTACTTTAAAAAGATCTTTCATCTTTGTAAAGCAGAAATAATATGTGATTCTTTGGATATTCTCACATGTCTACATGTCTAAAGGTCTCACACATAACCCGATGTTGGAGGAAAATGTCCTTGAGCCCCACAGTCAGGCTGAAGCTAAGCTGATGCTCTGTAAGCAAAGGCATGTTATTAATAAAAGTCTGAAATACACCTGCCAAACAGCCAGAACAACGTTATGTTTTCTGAAGAACAGGTGGGAGAAAATCTTGCTCTCAATCTAAACTTTCCTTCACTAAAGTTTGGAGAGTATTCTGGCAAATAAGAAATCACTTTCTATCAGAGGGAATACTGTTATAAAGAATTTTACTCAGTCTTATTTCAATAGTTTTTTTTTTTTTCTTGGTAATATGAAGGATAAATTAAGTTGATCACAAAAGACTTTCACGACTCTGAATTACCTGTTTCACCTTGGAAAGCCACACAAAATGAACCTCTTAAGCCTTTTGAAAATGACCTTTTTTTTCCCTCCGCAATGATTTATCTTTCCCTTCGAAAATCCGTTTTACAAAAGGGAGTATGATTAAAGGAAGCCAACCAGCACAAACACTCGCTGAAGATCCTGCTTATCTGGAACTCACTTGACAATGTATGTTTTGGGGTTGGGAATGCTGCAGGTTCAAGGGATAATTCTGCCTTTCAGGCACTTCAATTTATTTCAAGCCTGAGCACTGTCATTGTACGCAGACAAGATGAAACGCATCGTTGTGTAAAGAAATTGAAATGGAATCCTACTTGACCCAGCAGGATGAGGCATTATGTTTGACTCACTAGTGATTCCTGGGATAATATCTAATTCCAGGAGGAAAATTTCTTGATATGGCCACCTGCTGTGAATGGCTTTGTCCAGGGATCACAAGTTGTTCTGGGTGACTAGGTTCAGGACATGCCTAAAAGAATGCAACTCATCTCCTGCTGGCATTTAGATCTCTTCATTTTCTCCATGCTTTCTATTCAGCAGGAACAACTGAATGGAACAGAGGGGGTTGGGAGAATATGAAGCACTGCACACTCTGGTAGCAACGAGAGTCAAGGCCCACTTGACCCAAGATTCTTATTTATTTAATTTTTTAGAGAGCCATCATTATTTCTTCACAGGGCACTTTTTAATTTTTACACTTCTCGGGCCAGCCCCTTGCATGTCTTTCTCTGTTCAGTGTGTGTGAAGTATTTACTTTGAAAAGGCTGCACACCAATAGATTAAATAAAATAGGAGCACTCTGTGTCTCACAAGAGGGAATCGTGCAGACAGCTTTATTACTTCTATCAGAGAACAAAGATTTTTCCCAGCATGCAGAGGATTATTAGGCCAGAAGCAAATAAACAGAATGTGTGATGTCAAAGCTTCAAATGAGATCAAGAAAAATTGTATAATTGATTTTGCTGCAATTATGGCTTTTGCAATGTAATTCCTGTCTTTGAAAAGCCAGGAATTCATGGCTTTTGCAATGTAATTCATGTCTTGCTTCTGAATTTATAACTTTTAGAATGTTAAAAATTTATCTGGACACAAATATAGGATATAATCCTCTAATATCCTCTCTCTGTCCCCAAATCTAGAGAACATAGAATCATTGAATCATTTATGGGTTAACATGGTAATTATCAACAATTGACAGTACATTTCTCCCCTCTTTATTTTTTTTAAAGAATAATGATACCATTACATTTCATTATCCAAACTTTAACATTCCTTATCTCTGTCAGTTAAAGTGAATTCAACTAATGACAGAAAAATTGTTAGTGTATTTTTCTATTTTTCTTCTAATTTTCTTAACTTCTCCCAGGATATCCGGTTGAAATTACAAAAATTAACGTATTGTGGACCTTATTTTCCTTTTCTACTTCATTTTTGCAGGATACCTATGAGAATAAAAATAAACAATAATTGATCTCCCAAATAAAAGGGACATGTTTTAAGCCTCAATTTTTAATCTAATGAAAAGGAGTACTCCTGAAATGGCCATGCATGATAATATATGTATTAATTGTGTGCACACATAGTCACAGTACGTATCAAGATATAGCTAACTATAAATGCTTGACACACACAGGCACTATACAGGACAGTAAACACATCTGTCCACATCTATCATCTATCTATCTATCTATCTAGTAATCCCTTTATGTAGAATATATTTATGTATTGTTGCAAATGATTACAGTATTCCAAGCTTTGTTTAATTGTAAATAATTTCCAAGGCTATAAACTATCTATAAATTACTTACTTTTTACATTTTAAAGCAGTAAAAATACAAAAGTATTTGGGTAGTATGTGGGAACAATTTTCATACCCCCTTATGAGTACAGAATTTGTCATTTGAGTTGTACAAGAATATATTTCTATAAATTCAACTAGAAAATCTGAAGTCATTAACCTTGTGTGCCTTCTTCATTCTTTAAGACCTGCTACAAACTGAGAAATGTATGTTATAAACAAACCTTAGCAGTCGATCAAAGATTTTAGAATTAAAAAAAAAAAAAACAGACTGTTTTGAAAGACACAGTAGCAAATGTATTTATTTTACTAGGGTATTTATACTTGTGCAACTTTAGGATGTATAGTATATTGTATAAAAACGAGATGTAAAATTTCCAAATGGTTTCTTTCTTTTCCCTGTCTGTTGCTTTTCCTTCTCGATCAGTTTCCTCTGACAGCCATTATGCAAGGCCATGCATGGTAGCACTGGGCACAGGGATTGCTTAACCACTATGCATGCATGTGAGGGGCTCAGCTTAAGCAAGCATGTTGAGGAAGACCTCCACACAGAGCGGTAGACTGATCAGAGTAGTGGACCCCACTGGTATAAGGAGTGTTTTCCTGCTGAAGGCAGCCAGGAATTCTGTGTCAGAGTGCGGGGAGGATGAAGAAGGCATCTGTGTGGGTGGTGGCTGGCAAGAAAGGGTCTGTGCCTACATGGGGTAAAAAGGGCATCCTCAGAGGAGAGAAGATGCAGTGAAGCACAGGTATGGGAAATCAAAAGGAGTGAGGAGGACTTCTGAGTAAAACAGAAGTCAGGTAACAAGGTTTCAGAGTCAGTGCCCATGAGAAGGGTGTTTTGGGGGCAGTGGTTTAGCTCAGGGTGGGAGTAAAGAACTTCCATGTGATGTGGTGGGAGTGTGGTCTGTCAGGTGCCTTTGAGCCAAAGCTAAGTAAAGGAGATGTTGGCATGGAGACAATGGCAATGGAAGTTGGTTTTATAGAGGGAGATTTGTTTAAATGAGTAAATATATTAATGGTAAAGGTAGTTATGGGAGATGGAGGATAAATATGAGATGGGAGAAAAGAGAATAAAGGTTTTTTGTGTTAATTAAATTTGAGTTATTGGAATGCAGTCTGAATTTTCAATATACGGGGTGGGGAAAAGTAGTTACAGTTGTGAGTACTTAAAACACTGAGTTAATGAAGTTATTGTGATAGTCAAAACCTGCTTGTCTTCCAACACAGCACCAACTGTAAAACTACTTTGCCAACCCCCTGTATGTAGCTATTTACAAAAGTAAAATATATGAAAATGTTACATAGTATAATATATAACAAATGTTACATGTATTTGTGTGTGCATAATTTTATGCATATATTCCCATGAAAGCCACATATACATATACATATATTCCCTAACTCTGTCAACTGCAAAGGCCTAGAAACAGCAGCACTTATAAAAGTAGGTACAACTAGCGTCCAGGTCTTGGTTTCTATATACCATTATCCACCGGAAACAAACAGAGCACCTTAGAGAAATACTGTATTTCAAGGTCTTGTCTGGTAAGGAAAATAAAAGATGATCTAGAACACACGATTTGTATAGAAATAACCCTCTGAGAACAATGTGGGCATATTAAAAGGAGGAAACCTGCTTAAAATGGCTTACATTTGGCAACTCTGGAATGATTTGATTATTGAAATAAATAATGGCAGGAAATAAGTCATTGAATAAAATAATAGTCTATAAATTAATAAATACATAGAAATATTGATTTGAAACAAGAGAACTTCACAGACCCTACTTACCTCACCACAAAATATTATTAATTGCAAGATAAATAATTTAAAAATGGAGAAACTTGGCAAACACCATATTATCCAAGTGATCAAAATTAATACCAAAAAAGATGAATACTTCCAGGAGGATGGAGTAAAGACCTCTGAAAATGTACTCCTACATAAAAACAATAAGGACACAGGAGAAGTTGTGAAAATTAACTTTTTCAGAACTCTGAAAATTAACTAAATAGTTTTAGCAATTTGGGAAGTGTTTACTCAAGAAAAATGGTCCAATCTCTACATAATGGAATACTACTCAGCTGTAAAAAAAAAAAAAACAATAAGAAAATTTTAGCCTTGGTAATAATATGGATGGACCTGGAGACGAACATTATGCTAAGTGAAATAAACCAGTTAGTAAAAGACAAATACTATGTGATTTCACTCATATGTGGAATCTAATGAACAAACTGAACTAATAAGCACAATATAGACAGACTCATGGATGGAGAGCAGGATGAAGCTAAGGGGTGGGGGGAAGGTTAGGGGTGGAGGCATAGAGGAAGAATGAAAAAGGACTCATGGGCATGGAAAACAGTATAGTGATTATAGGGGTGGAGTCATAAGGGAGATAAATAGTAATAAAAATATAATTAAAAAAAAAACTTGAGCCCTGGTTGCTGTAGCTCAGTGGATTGAGCGCAGGCTGGGAACCAAAGGGTCCCAGTTCGATTCCCAGTCAGGGCACATGCCTGGGTTGCGGGCCAGGTCCCCAGTGAGAGCCGTGTGAGAAGCAACCATACATTGCTGTTTCTCTCCTTCTCTTTCTCCCTCCCTTCCTCTCTCTCTAAAAATAAATAAATAAAATCTTAAAAAAAAAACTTGAAAAACAAACAAAACAGTGACATCTGTGGAAGTTTAACTTATTGTGTTTCTATTACTCCTTCATAGGTCACTGTGAGCATAGAAAATGAGTAGTCTTACTGCCAAGGTCACAGGAACCTAGCAGCCACTAGAGATGGAAGAATAGTTTTGCAGATCCCCAGAAAGCTTCATACCCATAAACTATCATTATCTGATCTGTCTGGCAGCTCCCTAGAAAAGTCTCATTCAAAGATTTATTTCTGTTTGACCAGATCCAGAGCTTACTCAGTGGGAAAGCTCTATCCTCTTGTGCTTGTCTAAAAAACATAAGATTTTATATATATAAAATCTACATATATTCAAAAACTAAAAGAAATCATGTTCATAAGACTAAAATATAGTAGAAAACAATGCTTCACCAAGTAAAAATATAAATAAGATAGTAAAGTTAGAGAAAAACATCCACATTAAAATACTGGAGTTGAAAGCAATAATAACTAAAATAAAATTTTTACTAGAAGAGATGAACAGCCGATTTGTGGTAGCAGAAAAACAAGAATAAGTGAATCTAAAAATATGTCAAATGAGATGATCTAATCTTCAGAAAAGAGAAAAATGCAGTAAAGCAGCAGACAGAGGCCTGGTGGATACCAACAAACCTACCAATGTATACATAATGTGAACCCAGGAGTAGAAGAGAGAGTGAAAGTTATACAAAGAACGTGAAGAAACCAGAGCTGAATCCTCCCAAATTTAATTTAAAAGTATTAATCAACATATCTTGGAAGTGCAGTGAAATTGAAGTTGTGTACTTCCAAAAAGATCCACATCTAGACAAAACACAATCACATTTTTAAAGGAAAAAACAAAGATTGGATCTTTAAAACAGAAAGAGAAATATGACTCATGACATACACAGAGTCATCGAAAGGTTAACAAATGAATGCTCATCAGAAACTCTGAAGTCCAGAAAGCAACAAAATGACTTATTGAAAGTGCTGAATTTAAAAACATACTTTCTGCAAGAATTCTATATTCATCATAGCTCTCCTTCAAAAATAAAGGAAAAATTAAGACATTTTTAAAATTTCCTCCCCCCAAAATTGTTGCTAACTTGCACCTGCCCTACAAGAGTTATTAAGAAGGTTCTCAGGCTGAAATGGAATGACACCAGACAGCAACCTGAACACACACACACACACACACACACACACACACACACACACACACACACAGAGGCATGGTAACAGTGCCTACACAGGGAAATGTAGCCACCAAAAAATATGTTTGTAGTCCTTTTCCTCTCCTTCCACACTTACCAAACATGCATAATGTAATAATTATGAAGATATATTAGTGGGCTTATAAATAATAAAAACATAATTTGTGTAACAATAATAGCAAAAAGATGTGAAAAAGAAATGGATCTCTATCGGAAGAGAGTTGTTGTATAGTATTAAAATTAAACTTATTAATATGAACTAGATTGCTTATATTAAATGATAATTGTATCCACTAGGGCATTCAAATAAAATAACTCAAAAATATAGCATAAGGAGCAAAAAGTAAAAGAATGGAGAATATTACAAAGAAATAGTAATTTAAGAGAGTTGGAGTGGCTATACTAATATCAGACAAAAGATACTTTAAAACAAAAATTGTTACTAGATACAAATAATAACATTTTATACTGACAAAAGCATCATCAGAAAGTTATAATAATCACACACATACACACACACACACAAAACTAGACTCCAAAATACCTGAAGCAAAACTGACATAATTGAAGGAAGAAAGTGATAATTCAAAATAATAATTTGAGACCTTAATATCATACCTTCAATAATGTATAGAACAAATAGGCTGAAGATCAACTGGAAAGAACAGACTTGAATAACTCTATAAACAAGCAAAAGTTAACAAGAATTCATAGAACTTTATACACAAAATAGGAACAATACAAATGAATCAATACAAATTCCACGTGTACCTGGAATTTCTCTTGAATAAACCATGTTAGGCCACCAGAAAACTTCAATACACTCCAGAGAACTGAAATCATACAAAATATGTTTTTTGATAAAAATGGAAATAAATTATATAAGAAAAGGAAATATGGAAATGTCACAAACATATGAAAATTGAACAACATACTCCTGAGTAACAAATGATTCTAATAAGAAATAATCAGTGAAAATAAAAAATATTTTGAGATGAATGAAAATGCAAAACAAAATACCAACACTTACTGTATGGGCACTAAGCTTACAGAGAAATGATGGCACTAAACATCTATATTACAAATGATGACCCTGGTTGGTGTGGCTCAGTGGATTGAGTGCCAGCCTGCAAACCAAAGGGCTACCGGTTTGATTCCCAGTCAGGGCACACACCTGGGTTGCAGGCCAGGTCCCCAGTAGGGGGCATGTGAAAGGCATCCACACATTGATGTTTCTCTTCCTCTCTTTCTCCTCCCTTTCCCTCTCTCCAAAAATAAATGAATAAAAATCTTAAAAACTTTAAAAATAATAAAATAAAAATAATAAAAGATCTCAAATCAGTAACCTAACCCAAACACCTTAAGGAGCTCGATAACTCAGCCCTATCTGTTGAAGATCATGGGACAGTGGACTGGAAGAGTGCAAAAATTCAAGCTCCAACTAATAGCGGAGTTTTATTATGCTCCTTCTATCCTATAGTATTTATTAAAATATAAAACCGAAGGAAAAAAAGTACAAGTATGCCAAACTAGTTCATTTAGTATACTGATCCCTTTATTCTAGTGAGATATGATCGTTCTTTCCTTAGTGGTGGTGAGCTAAGGAAACTTCCACTAATTACCCTTAGTCACCATGCTGCTCAGCAGACTGAGTTAGCCATTGCTATTTTAAGTATTTCCCCTTTGTGAGTTGTCCCATGTCTGCTCCTCATCTTCAGATGTTTATGCTAAGGACTCTGACACCTTACTACAAACATCTCCAAAAAATGTGTGTGTGTGTGTGGGGGGGGGGGTTGTATGTTAACTCTTCTGCTAGAAGACCCTGTTATATTTAGGATAGCGCCTTGAATTTTCTTAGGGAATCATGGCAGAGTAATCGTGAAGTATGGCCTACCTTACCTTCTATCAACCAAGTTCTAAGATATAGTGAAATTCAATTTACTCTCAGTTTGTGCTACTCCTGACCATAGGTAATCCTAGAAAAACAAAGTATAACCCACCCTTTATCCTGGGAGAGTAGGAATTCAGATACCCCTGACTCTTTGTAAAATCCTTCTATTTTCTTCATATTTTTTGTCTCCCCACTGTTCATTTTTCTAATGTCATTCTTGTAAATGAAATACTTAAATACCTCCGAGGGCACAGATTTCTCTCAATATACCTTAATTTCATGAATAGGTTCAAATGGCAAGTTGTGGAAGACGATTAAATAGTCCATCAAAAAATCAGATATTCAATTATCCATTCATTGAAAAAATACCTATTGAGGAATACTTGCTTTATTTCAGGCATCACGCTGATTGACTATGAAAAAGACAGATATGGTCCTATTATTGAACAAAAATGGGGGTTTGGTTCACTGTCACCACAAAAGCCAAATTCATGAGGCAGATGCTGTTGCAAAAGGAAGAAGGTTTTATTCATGTGCTGCACTGTCTGGGAGAATGGCGGGCTCATCTCCTCCGTAAGAGCAAATCAAAAGCCAGGATCCAGAGTTCCTGCTCCAATTTAAAGTCAAGTCCTTTGGAGCCTGCAGGCAGCTGCTAAGAGGTCATACTTAACATCCAGGTAGTATAGCTTGTTCCCAGATGCTTTTCATTTCATGCTTTCCTCTGGAGCTTGTGTGTGGAGCTGGAGAAACCATGGGCTATGCAGCTGCTAAGGCTGCAAAGTCACGTACTTCCAGGAGAGAGAACATGAATGTACTGGCAAATGTAATACCAGGTGATCCAGTGAGAGAATGGCTCCCTCCAGGAGGCCATGGGCCATGTGGTTGCTAAGGCCATGTGGCCCATGGAAAGAACAGACAAATGCACTAAATGCACCCACGAGTGCAGGTCAGGAGCACCCCAGAAACAAGCAAGAGTTGGAGAGCTTTCTTTGCTCCCCTGGGATTATACTAGTTTGGGTGTGGGACAGATCAGGCACTTTCTCAAAATGACGAACAATTTCCTAAATTTTTGAATGTTTCTGGAGGGTTCACCTCAATCAATCCCTTCTTTCCCCAGGCTAGACAGACAGGCCTCTTTGGTCAGAACCTCCACCTGTGCCATTTTGATTTGATAGCGCATGTGCCTGCCTTCACCCCGCCAATCCAGTAAGGCCAGAGGAAGGACTTTTTCCTATCCAACTCTCTTGCTGGCTTTTCCTGCATCCAGGCCCTGTGCATTGATATTTCTAGCTTCTCACACTCAGTGTAAGAACTTCTCCTGACACCATGTTGGCCAATGCGGAAGACTCCTGTGGCTTTCCAGACAGACTGCATACTGGTAACTATCCCTGACTATTTGACGTTTATATTCTGGTGGGAAACAGAAAGGAATCTTTTCTATCCTTGGATAGAAAAAAAAAAAAAGAAGAAGAAGAAGAAGAAGTAAAACACTCAGGCTGTTGCAAGAAAAAAATGGATTTACAAGTAGATAAAAATTGAGGTAAGAAGATAAGGAGGTTTTTCCCTTTAACGTGGCCCTGTATTAAGTAAAGCTATCTCTGAGCCTAGGTCTTTATTGCTTAAGGAAGCATCCAGGTCCATGTGTCTACATGAGCTAAGATTTGTTAGCAGTTTTATTTCATTTAGGAAAGTATTCATCTTTGGAGGGCTTCAACGATCCCTCAGAAGGAACACGGAGGAAACCCAGGCATTGGAGAGGGGACGGAGAGCATCAGCATGCTGAACTCAGGGAAGCAAATCATTAACAGCAGGCTTATATTTTTGAATTATTAACTTTCTTTTGAGGGTTTTTTTTTTTTACTCTGAATTTCCCTTCTTTTCTTCTAATTCAAACAACTAGGCCATTCTCAGTTCATTGCCACAAGGGAAGAATATAGGTCACTGTGGAGAATATAACTTAAGGAATCTGTTTCTGGCTTCGGTTTCTAAAAGTGCAAAGAACTTAAAGCAGAGGTCTCAAATTAGCAGTGTTCAGGCCAAATCTCTCTTGGAGAAATGCTTTATTGGTTGCTGTGATGTTGGCCCACACATTGTTTCAAAATAGAAATAGTGGCCAACATTTGAAATTGGAAGATTTAATATTTATATCTATCTTTCTAGCTTCTCCAAAAGATTCAGAAGAGCTTGAATCTGGGGCATTTCCCCACAAGACAACTGTGGAATGATCTGATTATCTGCTGTCTGCTTTTCCAGACACATGCTCTTCCATCAGCCTTAGTTCCTGCTCGTGTATTTGCATACCCAGCACTGAGGCACAGTATCAGTTTCCTCTATCATCTTTCATCCACTGGACTCACTTGTGTTACCTGCATTGAACCTGAAGCTACCCTAAGAGACCCTTGTTTTCATGGAAGTGATAAGATTCTGGTTATAGTAGCAATTTGGATAAGAAATGATGTGCCATAAAACCAGAGTATTGGAGAACCCTGCAAACCTGAAAGGAGGTCATGGTAGATTCCAAGGACTGGAGGAGAAGTGGTGAGAGTATACAGTTAGTGGGCCAGTTGAGAGAGAGCCTCCATGGCTTGCTTCCTCTGCAGAGAACAGGGAGACAGCGAAAATCCCACTAGGTTTCCGAGTCTGAGAGCTGAGGTGACTTACGGCACAGATGGGTGGCAACACTTGAGAGTAGAAATTGTTTTATGATGTGCTTGGGCACACATTGACTTCATTAGTTTCCTTTGCACCAGCATGACCTGGAAGAGCAAGAATGATTACTATGTGCCAGCGCATGGCATAGAATTAACACAATATGCTGCTGGATCTGAAGTAATCTAGTCAAGAGGAGTGAGAGAAGTCCCAGCATGGACCAAGCAAGAGATGCTGGCATGGACCAATCGTGTGGATAGCAGATTCTAGCACACCCATATCCCTCCCACGTCCATGAATGCCTTGGTCTTTAAAGAATTCTTAGAAAATTGATGCATTCAATTAACACATTAAATTTATACATATTCAAAATATAAATTAAGTTATAGATCATGTAGACCTGGATTTGTCTATATTATCCCAGACTGGGATACATACCCTCCAAATTTAGTTATGAAAGCAGTGTTTTGAGAAAATTTATTAGAAAATAAAACTAGATATCCAGAGTAGTAGGCCTTCCCGGAACAGATGTGGCACCAAGATCCACTGGACCTGGACAGTCTCCTTAGTCAAACTGGCTAAAGATGATCAAAATTTCATTGTGTGTGTGTGTGTGTGCATGTATTCATATTCTATTTCATTCATATTACAACAAAACGTTGTTCTCCTTTTAGAGTTTACGTTTGATTTTCTCCTAAAGCTATTCATTCTCTTTATACACTCTGTGTGAAGAATTTCTAGAGACTCTGTAAAAGCTCTCTGAAATGGTTCCTTTAAGTCTTATCTGACTCTGACATTGATTCTTGATCCCAGAGTGGGAAAAATCCAACAAGCAGATGATGCCCTAATGAGGTTTATTTCTGCCTGGGTGTGTTGCTTGACACACGAGCACCTGATTCTGCTGGTGTTTCCTTCTGAGTAGATGGCGTTTTTTCACTTCTCCATTTGAGAATTCACATCGAGTGGATTCACATATCACTAAATAGGTATCACTATGCCCGCTGCTTTTTCTGACCCTTTCTTGAGTAGTCAAGTGTACTTTTAAAAAAATGAAACAGATGATGAAACAGAGGAGACGATGTTCAGAATAAAAGTCCACATAACGAGTGTCTCTCCACACTGTCCTCTCACAGTTTATGGGCAGACATGTTGAAACAGCAATCCCAGCAGTGCATTAAATGAAAGTCTCTGAAGCTCATTCATCATGGATTTTAGAACATTTTTTAAATAAAACAGAAAGATTTATATATTTTTTCTTTTATTTTTTTTTCTGTTATGCTATCATCTTCTTTTCTTGTTAATATTTTTCCTGGGAACTGTTTTCCTATCCCCTGAGGAGCATTTCTTGTGGCGCCCCATGCCCTGCCCCCACTTCTCATTGTTTTGGTTTCACTGTGGTATTTTTGGTGACACTGCAGGACTTCAAAGTAGCCCTCACTCTGTATCATTTATCAACTTTTTCTACCAATTCAGAGTCCCTTTGATGTCCCACTGGGTAGCTGGCAACTGTGCAGCAGGCCTAAAACAAGATACAACTGGCAGGACCTGGGAGTGAATAATTAAAGTGGGAATGGTGTCCAGTAAGAATAACACAGAAGCCATCTAATGACAGCCCTGTGACATGCGCATTCATTTGTGTCTAGGAAAAGCAAAAATATAACATATATGTGGCCACGTACATATGCGCTGCAGCTTCAGTGAGTATTTAGTATTAAGTTATAGGAGGTTTGATCTTTAAAAGAGTTCAAAGATCAACAATCCAACAGGAAGAAATTGAATGACAGAAAGGTTATCAGCTCTGTCCGTGTTACTCGTCAGGTTAAGGGCAAGGATGGACTCAGTCTTGTCCTCTTCGGTCTCAGGCAAGTCCCATTCCGCCTTCGAGGATATTGCCAAGATAAATGTGTGATTATTATGACCATCATACATATTTAAATATGAGCTATTTTTAAATTGTAAGTTTTCTCTTTTTATTAAGGGAGTCCTAATATTTGATAACACGATTTTTTTTTATTTAGACCTCCAAGTTTTCACTGATATACTTCCAAAGTATTTTTATTGTGGTAAAATTTAGGTTGACATTCAGCCTCTAAATCATCTGTAAAATAATTTTTCATCTTTTTACATTTTTACTTTATTTTCAGTAAGATAGCACGTTTATCTCACAATCTTTCTGTTAAGTTTTAAATTTTCATTACTATGCTTTATAATTCTAAGAGTTAAATCTTGAACTCAGAAAATTTCCTTTTTATACTTATTTCATTTTATGGGTGATAGTTTTACTTATCTTTCTATGAGAGAGAATAGTTTTTATTCATATTATTTTTTCAAGTTCTCTTTCTCCTACAAAGTATCTTTTTCACCTGTAAATTCTATTGTTTGTCTCATTCTCTGAAGTAGGCTATCAACAGGACCACAGTGAAGAAATTTCATGAAGCCAGGGGAGTATACATTTGATGACAAGGATTTGAGGTAAATATTGCCTAGGGAAGAGGTAAGGGGCATTCTTCTTTGAACTATCATGCCACCTAAGAAGAACAACTATCAGAAGTAGGTCTACTGGCCTGAAAATTTATGTAGTCAGTTTATTTATAACTGGAGACAACACTTTCTACAGATGAAGGCCCACACTTCCAAGTAGAAAATAGTTGGAGATAGTACTGAGTTGGATAGAATTCCATCCAAAATTTATATCCTTCCACAAACTCAGATTTTGACTTTACTTGGAAATAAGGTCATTCTTAGTTGTAGTTGTTTTATCAGCATAAAAAAAACAATTGAGGTGACAAAGGTCAAACTTATGACAAAATATTTTTGAAAGCAATTTATAAAATAATATATAGGGCCATTCTTGTTCTCTACCTTAAATATTGTTTCTCATTCTCTTCCAGTTTTAATATAAGGAGGTATTTAAGGTATTTTTAAAATGTGTTTCCAGATTTGGTGAGAAAAATATATTTGTTCATGGGTGACTTCTGAAGCCTAATTTACATCTGGTTGCTAAGAAAGCCTTCTTTCTGTCAGTGTATATGTTTGTATGTATACACACGTATCTGCTCTGCTTGTGTGTTCCTTCTCTTGTTCTCAAAACTGATGGACAAAAAAACTGATAGTGATTTTCAGATGATGAAGTGATAAAATAGATATACTGCAAATATTTTTAAATGAATACTTACATAACATTTTCATTATTATTTTGGGAGGCTGGGTGGAGCATCATCCTCTTCTGTAGACCAAATGGTCACCGGTTCCATTCCAGGTCAGTGCTCGTACCCAGGTTGTGGGTTCAGTCCCTGATCAGGGCACGCATATGAGAGACAACCAGAGTGCTTCTCTCTCACATCATTGTCTCTCTCTCTCTCTCTTTCTCTCTCTCTCTCTCTCTCTCCAGAAACAATGAAAAAAAAAAGTCCTTGAGTGAGGATTAAAAAAAAAAACAAAACAAAACTCATACACACAGACAACAGCATGGTGATTACCAGAGAGAAAGGAAAGTGGAGAGAGATAAAGTAATGGGGGATAAATGATGATTAGGGTGGTGAGGGCAATACAATATGCAGATGATGTATTATGGAATTGTACACCTGAAACCTATATAATTTTGTTAATGTCATCCAAATAAATTCAATTAAAAAAGGGACAAGAAATAAGCGGTTGCTTGAGAGATGATCTCTATTTTAAGAACAAACTTAAAAAATGTGCAGAGGCCCTGGCTGGTGTGGCTCAGTAGATTCAGTTTCGGCTTGTGAACCAAAAGGTCACCAGTTTGAATCCCAGGCAGGGCACATGCCTAGGTTGTAGGCCAGATCCCCAATAGGGGGTGTGCAAGAGGCAATCATACATTGATGTTTCTTTCCCTTTCTCCTTCTCTTCCTCTCTCTCTAAAAATAATTAAAATATAAAAAAACATACACAGATTTTATTACTAAATACATAAAATCATTTTTTGCTTGTGTTTGAATGCAATAGCAGCATCACAGCTGAAAAGCTACACATAAGGAGCATTTCAATATTTCCCTATATTTCTGCTTGTTCCAGCCAACATGGAGGTGTGGGTAGATATGCTTCACTTCCTCACACAACTAAAAGAAGTGTATCTTGTTCCAACCAGAACAACAAATTAAAAAAAAAAAAAAAAACCTGCCAGAAAGTTGAACTGTATGGAAGTCCAACAACCAAAGAGTTAAAAAAAAGCATTCATTCAAACTGGTAGGAAGGGTGGAGACAGACAGCTAGGGTGGAGAACATACCCAGCAAGGCAGTGGCTGGTGGATCAGGCAGTCCCATTTGCGTGTGGATAAACCAGGAGGAACAACTGAGGAATGAGACAGACTGCACAACTCAGGATTCCAGCATGGGAAACTAAAGCCTCAAACCTGTGGTTATAAAAATCTGTGGGGGTTGTGGCAGTGAGAGAAACTGCTAGTCTCATAGGGGAGATGATTAGAGGGACCCACAGGGTCCTAGAATATACACAACCCACCCACCCAGGTATCAGCACTATGTCAGTACCTAGAAGAGCACAATTTGTTTGTAGATAGCAGGAGAAGTGAAAGAAAACAGGGCGAGAGCCGAACAAGCAGCATTGTACCCTCTCTGATCCCTCCCTACATACAGTGATATGGGTTGCCCCGCCTTGGTGAATACCTGAGGCTCCATCCCTTACAACATAACACGCCCATTGAGACAGAGAAATATGGTCCAAATGAAAGAACAGATCAAAACTCCAGAAAAAGAATTAAGTGACCAGGAGATAGCCAACCTATCAGATGCAGAGTTCAAAACACTGGTAATCAGGATGTTCAGAGCAATGATTGAGTATGGCCACAAAATAAAGGAAGTCAACGGTATACAAAGTGAAATAAAGCAAAATATACAGGGAACCACCAGTGAAGGGAAGGGAACCAGAACTCGATTTGGAACAGAATGAAGAAATAAATATTCAACTGGAACAGAATAAGGAAACAAGACTTCAAAAAAAAAAAAAAAAAAAGAGAGGAGAGTCTTCAGATGTTAAGTGTTCCAACATTCAAATCATAGCGTTGCCAGAAAGAGAGGAGGAAAAGCAAGAAATTGAAAACTTATTTGAACAAATAGTAAAAGAAAATTTCCCCAATCTGGTGAAGGAAATAAACATACAAGTTCAGGAAGCCCAGAGAGTCTCAAACAAGTTGGACCCAAAGAGGAACACACCAAGACACATCATAATTAAATTATCAAAATTTGCCCAGCTGGTGTAGCTCAGTGGATTGAGCGCGGGCTGGGAACCAGAGAATCCTGGTTCGATTCCCAGTGGGGCACATGCCTGGGTTGTGGGCCAGGTCTCCAGTGAGGGCAATGTGAGAGGCAACCATACATTGCTGTTTCTATCCCTCTCTTTCTCCCTCCCTTCCCCTCTCTCTAAAATTAAATAAATAAAATCTTATTTTTTTTTAAATCATCAAAATTTAACATAAGGAGAGCATCTTAAAAGCAGCAAGAGAAAAAAAAGATAGTTACTTACAAAGTAGTACCCTTAAGACTATCAGATGATTTTTCAAAAGAAATCTTATAAGGAAGAAGGGGCTGGAAAGAAGTATTCAAAGTCATGAAAGGCAAGGGCATGCATCCAAGATTACTCTATCCAGCAAAGCCGTCATTTAGGTGGAAGGGCAGATAAAGTGCTTCCCAGATAAGGTCAAGTTAAAGGAGTTAATTATCACTAAGCCCTTATTATACGAAATTAGTTAAAGAGACTTATCTAAGAAAAAGAAGATCAAAACTATGAACAGTAAAATGACAACAAACTCACAACTATCAACAACTGAACCTAAAAAAAAAAAAAAAAAACTAAGCAAACAGCAAGAATAGGAACAGAATAACAGAAATGAAGATCACATGTAGAGTTATCAGTGGGGAGTGTGATGGGGGAGAAAGGGGGGTAAGGTACCTGGAATAAGAAGCATAACTGATAGGTACAAAGTAGACAGGGGATGGTTAAGAATAGTATAGGAAATGGAGAAGCCAAAGAACTTACACATACAACCCATGGACATGAAATAAGAGAGAGGAAAATGCTGGAGAGAATGGTGGTGCCAGGTGGAATGGGATAAAGGGGAGAAAAAATGGGGCAATTGTATGTAATAGCATAATCAATAAATAAATATTTCCTGTATTTCTGCTGGGATATATATGTGTATGTGCATGTGTATAATACATACTATATATTAATTTAGGGACAGTATAAGGGCCTGTAATTTTCTGTAAAGCTTCTCAGCATATATTGTCCCTTAATGAAAACTACCTTAGAAGAGAAAAAAAAAGAAACTGTGCAATTATGGATATATTAGTTTTCTATTGCTGCTGTTAACAATTTAACGTGAATTTAATGGCTTAATCCAATAAAATTGTATTATTTTCTAATTATGGAGATAGGAAATCAGAAGACAGTGTCATTTGGCTAAAATCAGGGTGGTGTCAGGGATGCATTGCTTCTGCAGGCTGTAGGGGGAAATCCACCTCCTGGCCTTTTTAAGCTTCGGGAGTCTGTCCTCATTCCTGGGCTCCTGTCCCCACATTACTCCAACCTCTGTTTTCATGATCACATCTGCTTTCCTCTTGTAAGTACTCATGTGTTTACATCTTGTCAAAGTGAATATTCAAGGTCATATTACCACTTCAAAGTCCTTAACTTACATTGGCAAAGTCCCTTTTGCCATGTGAAGCAGCATATTCACAGATTCTGCGATTATGACATGGGTATCTTTTAGGGTCATTATTTTACTGAATACAATAGTTTCTGTATAATTTTTTAATTGACTGTGTGAATCAGAGGAGATATTTTAAAACATAGAACTCATATTGTGACCAATCAAAATGATTTCTCCTTTTATTGCTCTTGTCCAACTCTTTTCCAAGTCGAAATGGGAGATTACGGAGGAAACAAAATATTTATGGTGTGCTCCTGTTTCAGTCTGGCACACAGTAGGTACTTATTTTTCAGTATCATTTGATAGGACATAATGTCTCTTTCTCTAATGGAAAATATCAAAGTAAGTTTGAAAAATATTGGTTGGCCAAAAAGTCTTAGTTTCTTCCATAAAATAAGACACATTTTTCATTTTCACCAATATTTTTTAAAATATATTTTATTGATTTTGCTATTACAGTTGTCCCATTCCCCCCCTTTCTTCCCTTCCACCCTTACCTCTCCATTCCCCACCCTTTAGTTTTTATCCATAGGTCATACACATAAGTTCTTTGTCTTCTACATTTCCTATACTATTCTTAACCTCCCCCTGTCTGTTTTCTACCTACCATTTATGATACTTCTTCTCTGCACCTTTTCCCCCTCTCCCCCCCTACCACTCCCCTGTTGATATCCATGCCTTATATAAGCCACTCCATGCCTTATATAAATCCTGTTAACATTTCATATAATAAAGGCTGGGTGATGATGAACTCCTTGAACTTGACCTTATCTGAGAAGCACTTTATCTGCCCTTCCATTCTAAATGATAGCTTTGCTTGATAGAGTATTCTTGAATGTAGGTCCTTGCTTTTCATGACTTGGAATACTTCTCTCCAGCTCCTTCTTGCCTGCAAGGTCTCTTTTGAGAAATCAGCTGACAGTCCTATGGGAATTCCTTTTAGGTAACTATCTCCTTTTCTCTCGCTGCTTCTAAGATTCTCTCCTTATTTTTAATCTTGGGTAATGTCATTATGATGTGTCTTGGTGTGTTCTTCTTTGGGTCCAACTTCTTTGGGACTCCCTGAGCTTCCTGGACTTCCTGAAAATCCATTTCTTTCACCAGCTTGGGGAATTTCTCCTTCATTATTTGTTCAAATAAGTTTTCAATCCCTTGGTCTTCCTCTTCTCCTTCTGGCACCCCTATGACTTGGATGTTGGGATGTTTAAAGATGTCCTGGAGGTTTCTAAGCCCCTCCTCAGTTTTTTGAATTCTTGTTTCTTCATTCTTTTCTGGTTGGATGTTTTTTTCTTTCTGCTGGTCCACACAGTTGATTTGAGTCCCAGTTTCCTTCTCATCCCTATTGGTTCCCTGCAGATTTCCCCTCATTTCCTTTACATTATCCTTCATTTATTCAAGTAATTGTGACAATCTTTCTTCGAATCCTGTGAGCATCCTGATTACCAGTGCTTTGAACTGTGCATCTGATAGGTTGGCTATCTCTTTGTTACTTAGTTGTATTTTTTCTGGAGCTTTGATGTGTTCTTCCATTTTGGCCATGTTTTTTTTTTTCCTTGGTGCACCTGTTACTTTAAGGGACAGAGCCTTAGGTGTTCACCAGGGCAGGGTAACCCACGTCGTTGTGTTGTGATGCTGTCTGTGGGGGCGGGGCCTGAGAGAACAATGGCACTTGCTCTATTCTCAGCACTTCCCCCACTACCCACAAGCAAGTCGGGCCCTTCTTTGCTGGCTCTGGGGTGAGTGGACAGGCCTGCACAGTTCCAAGTCCCTGTGGGTCTCCCCAACGAACTCTGCTGTGAGGCCGGGAGTTCCTCCCACTGCCGCCTCAACCCCCACAGGCATATTCAATTGTTGGTTTGAGGCTTTATCTCCCTGTGTTGGTGGGCCCCGCGGTCTGTTCCACTCCCCAGCTTTTCCTCCCAATTTATCTGCACAAGAATGAGGGACTGCCCAGTCCACCAGTCTCAGCCCCGGTTTCGCCGAGTGCGCCTGCCGTGTTTTGGCTAGGCGCGCCCGCCAGGGGCCTCTCCGGGCAGCTGGAGCATTGCCAGGGCCACTCCACACACCGCATCTTGCCGAGTGCTCTCCACCTGGCTCCGCCCCGCTTACCGGTCTGGATGAACGTGTCTTCTTTAACTTCTTGGTTGTCGGACTTCCACTCAGTTCAGTTTTATGTTGGATCTGGCTGTTTTTGTTTTTTTTTTAAATTGTTGTTTTTCCTCTTTTGGTTGTGCGAGGAGGCACAGTGTATCTACCTATGCCTCCATCACAAATACTGGCCAGCAGAATTTGTATACTATGGCAGGTGTATGAATAAATTCACATGGAGTACACTGGACTAGAAAATTCGGGACCATGCAAACCCTCCCTTATCATTGGGAGAGGCCTCAAGCTATGCCCCGATCAGCTTTTATTGTCGTTCTTGGGCACATTACGTCAGAATGGTCTTCATTAACTATGCATAGATTGTAGATTTACATTAGGTGGTAGACGCCAAGGAAGGCACATTAAAAGGAGAGATACACAAATGGAAAGACAACAAGTTTCAGGCAGAACTCGAGAGGATTAGCAATACAGGTCTAAGGAAGCTAGGCATGCATTAGCATAAGTTCTTTTGATGGGGGGGTGGAGGGGGAAGGGAGAGATTTTAGCAAGAACCAGCTTTAATTCTAAGAAATAGGCTATACTGAATCCCCACAGGAAATCCCACTGTCACACACGTGGGGCTTGCTTTCCGTCCTACATTCCACTGGAGCTTTTCTCTCTTAGAC
>PVJI01007094.1:0-80871 GCA_004026765.1 Micronycteris hirsuta
GACACGACCAGGTTAAATATGCAGGGCACAGCAAGCCAGAATTTTTTAAGATACACCTTTGCCAAATTCCTATTAGAGAATTCCCATCCCACAGACATGATCCACACTTGCTCACACAGGAATCACACGGAGCTGTGCTCAAAACGTGTAAATTCTCAGGACTGCGTGTTTACACACGTGTGGAAATCACTGCCACACACTCTACTCACTTTGCTGAAATAACTTTGCCTCACAGTCAAATACTTTCAGCACTTTAAATCTAATATTTCTATTGTTGATTTTGATAGTGCTCACTAAATCACCGTGTTAGCTAAACTTTCTCTCATTGGTGTGCAATAGTATATGTGATGTTAATGCAATAATTTATAGTATAATGGAAAAATTGAGCTTGGGAATAACAGTATCCTTGTTGAAACAGCCGTGATGGATTCCAGGCAATGGAAAGTGACACTCTGAAGAAGGCACAACTCTTGGTGGATATCCTTCTATTTTCAGATCTGCAGACCTGTGTCTCTCACAGGGTCCACTGGACTTCTCTTCACTATGCTCTCTCTGTCTTCTTTTTTGTGTACAAGGAAACACAGCAGTGATTTTGTACATGGCAGCACTTTAACGTGCTAAAGGAGTTTAAATAATTTTAGCTAAATTTCATCATAAATATTTTTAGAAATTCTCATGTCTTTCTAGCACCATATCTTAGACCATGTAAAACTCTGACACTCAGTTTTACAGAAATGATATAAATATTTCAAAGACAGGCTTTTTTCAAAGGGGTATAAATTAAGACCCATAATGTCATGAGTTGACTGTCACACAGTTCAACAGGAAGTCATCTAACAGATTGGTGTGAATATAAAAGAGGAAATATTTTTGGAGAACAGTAGTTATAAAAGTAAAAAGGGTTTTGCTTCTTTACTCATCAATTACACTTATAAGCATTCATTCTATAGATATATTTGGACAAATATTTATATAGAGAGATATAAATATAGACATGAATGTTCATTGTTGCCTATAGTAGCAAAGACTAGAAATGATTGGATTTACAATATTAAAGATTATGCTTTTAAATATATAGATGTAGATATGTGGATATTGTTCTATTTGTTGATATATTTTTCTATATTACTTTTATATCACTGTCCCATTAATGCTGTCTTCTGATACGTGTAGGCCAGGTGACAGTCATGCCATCATGTGCAAACAAAACTTCAGCATGAAAATCTCCAAAACGGGTCTCAATAGCCTGGAAGAATCCAGAACTCTTTATGTCTGCAAAAGAAAATGATAATGAATTGGGGTTGGAGGAGAGAAGAAACTGAGATCTTTAGTAATATTCCTGAAACAAAAGTCAAAATATCCTCTTTATGCATAGTTGCAAAGCCAACTTAAAAGCACAGAACCATTGATTTTTAGTTACTTTGGGGTTTGTTTAAGAAATTCTTCATCACTAGTGTTTTTGATGGCATGGGGCGTAATATTATGCAGAAAAATTTGTACGGGGTATATTTTACTGAGGCAAACTTTGTCAATCAGAGAATGCCTTCAACGAACAGGAGAGTTTTCCTATCTTGTCATTTTCCTGTGGCAAATACTTATGACCTTACTTTCGTATAGCAAAATCATTTTACTCGTTGGGATTTGATGTCATGCTGTGGTCTACTTCAGGTGCTGTTCTTCTGAGTTCCCACTGCTGGCTGATCTTTCTGTTATGTAAATGGATTATTAAGAGCCTTTGTTTTACTGTCTAATTGTAAACTAACCATTCAATATGTATGGATTTCTTAAAGCAACGCTTTAGAGAATGAGGGCTTTTGCATTAGAGGTATTTGCGTATTACTGTTCAGAGCTAAGGCTGTGTATTGATGAGCTATCACCCACTGCAGCTCTGACAACCTGCAGATGCTCCATTCTTGGAAATAAACCACTGTTTTTCTCTATTAGCTGTTCAACCTTCCAGTATTTTCTGTTACATTTTCTTGGTAAATAGG
The DNA here is from genome assembly GCA_004026765.1 of Micronycteris hirsuta. NCBI lineage: Eukaryota > Metazoa > Chordata > Mammalia > Chiroptera > Phyllostomidae > Micronycteris > Micronycteris hirsuta. The sequence goes on from PVJI01007094.1 coordinate 1,992, forward strand.
GCCATCTGTCTGAATTAAATCTTATTTGCCTTCTTGCACTGATACTGCCACTCATTTTTATTTTTACATTTTAATATCTCTGAAATGGAGATGCACTTCATAGTTGATGATGCCTTAAAATTGATGTCAACAAGGGAGATGTGGTCAAAGCATGTGAAATTCCCCAGCACGAGCGAGCAAGCGCCAGACCATTTTGGATTGTATATAATTAACACTTAAAATCTTCCTAAATATTTATCAAATTAATATATGCACATCACTTAAAATAAAATTGGATGACAGACTATATTATGAAAACCATTATTTTTGGCTTTATAGCTATATCTTTTTTAAAAAGCGCTGACCTGTTCTTTCTTGATTTATGAATCCATTGTCGGTATACTCCCTGCTATAAATGAGAATTTTGTTGTTTATACTCTCATCCTCTTTCCAGTTTAGTTCCCCAACTCTCCTCCCACCCTCAGCTCCTTGTTTCTGTCGTTTGTACTACTTCAACTTTTACATTGCCAAGGTTTCCTTCATTTACATTATGTTTCAGAGCTGTAATTAGTACATCAAATCTTTAACTCTAGATTCTCTCAACCCCCAAAACTTTAGTAAAATGTGTTTACATGATGGTGATAGAATTAATATTATTCACTGTAAAAATTTTATTTTCCTTTTCACAAATAAGTTTTTGTGCCATTTCAAAGAATATTAATATCAATTTTTTTCCTTGCTTTTCACCCATGTTACTTCAAATCATGACAAATTATACTTTGCCTTTCATGCACAGTGTTAATTTTTTAAAAATTTATGAGTTTTTGATTGCCATTCTTTGTTCTTCTTAGGAGAAATATGCCTCCTTTCTCACACTTTTGATATCTTTTATACATTCAGATTTTGCTTGGACTACATTCCATTCTTCTTGAAGGTCACTGTTTTAATTTGTCCCATTTGCTCTATACCACGATTTTGTTGCCCAACATTTAAAATTTTTTCTTGAAATTTCTGGCAGACTTTAGTTTTTGTTATCATGTTTTATTTGTATTATACACCTTCATTATAACCTCAAATCTTTAAGGATTCAATTTTATCTCTAAAATCTTTTCCTATCCATATCTGCTGCCCTCCCATTTTGTTCTGGAGACTTTTTGAAATTCTCTGTTCCTTCTTTCTGAATTAGATGTTTACTAAGTCTTTTGCAAAGTGTGACTTGCATTCACCTATTATCTGTATTTTATGTCTTTATTATCATTTTTGTTTTATTTCAATGCATCTTCAACTAATTTTGCAAGAGAAGATGTCTTAGAAGTTAAACTCTCTGATTTTTTCATGTTTGAAAAAAACTCCATTCACCTTTAATTGAAAGCAAGGTTGAGTATAGAACTCAAAATTTTTTTCATGGATCTTTGGACATATTTTTTCATTATCTTCTAGAAAACAATATTGTCACTGAAAAGAATGCCTGTTTGATTCTTGTTTCTTTGTAGGTGATCATTTCTTTCCTTCTCTTGTATTATTCTTTGGGTTTAGAAATTTCACATTGAAGTTTTTAAGCGTGCTAATTTTCATTTCATGTGCCAGTTACTGTGGATCATTTTAGTTAGAAGATTCCTGATTTCCTTCAGCTCTGGATCATGTTCCTTAATACTGTTTTGTTTTGTTTTTTTTTTTAATATTATATCATCATCTGCAGTCTCTCCTTTTAAGATTCCAAATATCAATTACTGAATCCACTGGGTTACATTTTCTTTAACATTTTTACGTATAATGTTATTATGCATTCTTGGAGATTTTTCTTTGACTTGATCATTGAATGATTCCTATAATCATTATTTTTGTAATTATAACTTGAGTTACCTAGAGCTCACTCTTGTTTCCTCCTTGTTGTTTTCCTTTGCTATTATGGCTGTATGAACGGCTCAGTCTTCTAAAAAACACTAATGTTTTAAAGTTATTTTTACTCAAATTATTTTTATATATTTTCCTTCTTTTCCATCTATTATCTCTTTTCCTTCCTCCCTTCCTCACTTCCTTCCTTCCTTCCTTTACTTCTTTCCTTCCTTTACTCTTGTGTAATAAAAACTTTTTAAAAAAGATTTTATTTATTTACTTCTTAGAGAAAGGAGAAGGGAGGGAGAAAGAGAGAGAGAAACATCAATGTGTGGTCATCTCTCACATGCCCCAACTGGGTAACCTGGCCCATAACCCAGGCATGTGCCCTGACAGGGAATCGAACTTGCAACCTTTTGGTGTACAGGCCGGCACTCAATCCACTTTGCCGTACCAGCCAGGGCAATTTTTGTGTAATAAAAGCTTTAATAAATTTCAAATCTATTACAGGCATATTTTCTTAAGTGATTTTCTCAATTTTAAAGCAAATTAATGAGTCTGTGTTGCAAAGGCACCAGGCAAAGGACATATACTCATGCACTGCTGGTTAGAGCGTAAATTTATAGTCTGGATGGGAAGTTAGCAATACATTTCAAAAGCCCACAAAATGACTTTGAACAAGAACTCTCACTTCTAGGAATTTATACTCAGGAAATAAATAGGAAACTCGTTAAAGATTAATGTGTGAGTTTGTTCATTGCAATATACTTAACACAGGAAAAGATGAGAAACAATATAAAAGTCTTAAAATAGGAAATTAATTAAATTTTTGGTACATGCAAACAATAGAATACCAAACAACTATTAAAAATGATATCATGGATTTATATTTATTGACATAGGAGAATGTTTGTGATATATATAGTTATTTCTTTAAAAAAAGTTTGAGCGTTCTCTGCCATGTGCAGGATATAATCAAATGCAGTTTGATCTTTCTATTTGTACTGGGGATGAGTCAATAACTCTGAAATTTATGTATGTGAATCCTTATTGGGTGGCAGATTTGCTTGAGGCATGTGGATACTTGGATGCCCCCAGATATCTTGGATACCAAAGGCCATATTACCAGTCTTACTTCTCCCATAGATAGTCTCTTCCATTTGTTTGGAAAAGAATCTTTTTTTGTTTATTTTTTGTAATCTTCAGTGTAAACACCAACTTATAGCATGATTTTTTTCTGGTGGTAGAGGGAAAGTGAAAGCTGCATTGAAGAAAGTCAATTAATTCTCCTGTTTACCACGTCATCTCTACTTTCTGTTTTCCAAATACATGAATTTTCAAGTTCTTAAGCTTTTCAAGGTATGACGAGTGTGGTCTGCAGACGCCTTGGCTGTTTTCTTCTTTGTGGGTATTCTGGAAACTTTCTTTTTTTCACTCTGCATTTGGTTAGTATTTATCTACTTTTTAAATTCTAGAGGGGGAATTGAACTCTCTTGCTTCAGCTGACTCTTTTATAGTTTCCTCATTATTCTGAACTCATGGCTTTTTAGTCCTTCCTTGTTATTGCAGTGAGTTCTGAGAAAGAAAGATAATATGATCTTGAATCAGAACATTGTAATAAAAAATATCTGAATTGATTAGATAAAATATGTGACATATGTTGTTAAATGGACTTTATTTTCTTTTTTATATATGGTATTAATAATAAGTATAAATAAAACAAAAGACAGCCTACAGTGGTGGGTAATGGCATAATCTCTATATAGAAGACCTGGAGAGTAATCCAGGCTCAGGCAATTTAATGATGTGTGACCAAATAAAATATTTCACCTCTCAAAACTTTGTTTTATCACCTGTTAATGATGTATATAATAAAATTTACCTCATAGTACTCTTTTGAAATTCAAATATAATTATGCACAGAAAGAATTTCACATGGGATTGTGTGCATAGTACAAAAGTGGCAAATGGTAGCTATTAGTCTTACCAACATTATTAGTAAAAGAAATAAAACAAAAAATGCTCTTACCTTATCTACTTTATCACTTATTTTTGTAAGCTTGTTTTAAGAGCTCATCTATATAAAAAAACAACTTCTTTCAGAGTTTATTCTATTATCAAATATTTATTGAGAGATGAAAAAGGAGCATGTCTATTTTTTGGAGCTGTGTACTACTAGAAGACTAAACCTGCAAGCCTACTCTTACAGCTCTGTGTGATGAGTACCATAGCATTTGTCTGCAGAGTATTGTGGGAGGACAGAGAAGGAGATGGCTAACTCTCCCTTGAGGAGATACAAGTCAGCAAGCAGGGTAGAGAAACTCTAACAGGGGGAAAAGTATGTGTAAAGGCTTCAAAAATTAAAAATTCATTAATAAACAGAGCATTTTGAGCTGAATGACATTAAATGAACAAGAATAAAATGGCTAAAATGGAACCACGGTATTAAAAATGTCATGTATAGATTACTATACTTTCAACTGAGCTTGAAACAATTCAAGGGGATAAATGTATTCTCCTACATGGGAAGACATTAGTTATATTGATAGTATCACAATTTACCAAGGTTTACATCTTCCTTTAATATCTATCACTTTCTAATATTTCTCCTCTATGATCTCCTTCTCTTTATTTTTCTTATTATCCCGTAAGCATCATGCATATTACTGCTCAGCCAGACCCTCAGGGAAAGCATGTTGCTGATTCCTGTGCTAGCGCAGCTGTCTAGCAGTAAAGACCATCATCTCATTTTGTTTGCATTTTTCAAATGTGCTCAGCAATTCTGCAACCTGACAGGCAAATGGTCTGGCAAAAATTCAGATCCTGACACTAACCACGTTAGGTGACATGAGTGTGCACAAAAAAGTGAAATAATTCCATTCCCAGCTGGCCACTGAGCACCCATATACATGACAACAAATTATTGTCATGTTGGCATTGTTAATATGTCTAAATCTGTCACAGCACTGAAGAATTCATAGCCCTGATTCTCTCTGAAGTCTTTGCTTCAAAGAGCAACCACAAAAAATTGGAGTCAGTAATCCCTGTCTTAGGCTGGTCCCAACCAAAAACAAAGTTAAGTGGACTTCAGAGGAAAAGCCAACTAACCATCCATTGGAAAGAGAGATAAATGAGAACAATCATGTGGCATACAATAAGAGCGAGGATGAGAGTAAAAAATGTTCAAATCAATTCAACTCACTTAATCAGCCATGAGTAAAAAAAAAAAATCATTAAACTTAGTCAACTGAAATAGAGTAATTTACATCAAAGACTGAAAATGACCAAACAGATCTTCTTTTAGAGTGCTTCCAGAGTCGACTGATCACTGATCTGAATAACAACAATAAAATCCACCCAATAGATATTGCCAAGAGTCAAATATCTTAGAATATATGAAAGGGAAAGAATTTTACTGTTAGAGTTTCTGTGTCAGGATTGTTGAAGATGTCAAGGAAAGTTGGGAAGTGGAGAAAGTCTATTACTCCACTGGTTTGTAAATGCATCAGAAACAACCGTGTTCTTGTACTGACTATTTCTCTTTTCAGAGTGCCTACCTCTATTCTCCTTCATACAAAATGCTTTCTGTCTCCAACTATCTCAGTTGGAACAGACATTGTATTTAAATTAATAAACAAAATGGAAGCAAGCTCATCAGCAATGCATGCTGACTTAACAGTGGGGACTAATGGAGGTGTTTTAAGATGATACTGGAGGATAGCCCAGCTGGTGTAGTTCAGTGGATTGAGTGCGGGCTGGGAACCAGAGGGTCCCGGTTCGATTCCCAGTCGGGGCACAGGCCAGGTCCCCAGTGAGGGCCATGTGAGAGGCAACCATACACTGTTCTTTCTCCCTCCCTTCTCCTCTTTCTGAAAATAAATAAATAAAATCTTAAAAAAAAAGATGATACTGGAGGATAATATTATATATCAATTGTAATAGAAAAATCAAAATATTAAAAAGATGATATTGGAAAGATTCATTTCAATTCTAATATTTTAAATGTTTTTATTTAATGACCAAGGACAGCACAAAGCAGTGTTACAAATTCCTCAGTGTTATTAAATTGTATGTCTTAAACCATATAGAAAGACAGAAAATAAATTAAGGCAAATAAATTTATTTTATTTTTAAAATTATTTTTAAATTACTTCATTGTTCTTCAATTACAGTTGTCTACATTTTCTCCCCTCTCCTCCTCCTCACCCCATCCATCTCCCTCCCTTGCTTCCACCATCCCTCTTGGTTTTGTCCATGTGTCCTTTGTAGTAGTTCCTGAAAAGTCTCCTCCCCACAATCCCCTCTCCCCTCCCCTCTGGCTATTGTTAGATTGTTCTTAATTTCAAGGGACAAATAAATTTAATATGGACAAATTAAAAATAACTATAGATAAATGACAAAAGAAAGGAATATTTAATATTGAATAAAAACTCACAAATTCTTATATGGTTAAAATATTGATCCCAAAATTCTACAATAGCTGTTTTATAAAATGATGGAGTCAATGAGATATCATCTCACATGTGTCAGAATAACTATCATCAATAAATCGACAAACAAGTGCTGGTGAGGATATGGAGAAAGGGGAACCCTTTTGCACTATTGGTGGGAATACAGATTGGTGCAATGACTGTGGAAAGCAGTATGGAGATACCTTAAAAAATTAAAAATGGATTTGCTTTTTGACCCAGCTATCCCACTTCTGGGAATATATCCAAAGGAACCCAAAACACTAATTCAAAGGAGGATAAGCACCCCTATGTTCATCACAGCATTATTTACAATCACCAAGATATGGAAGCAGCCTGAATGTCCATCAGCAGATGAGTGGATAAAACAACTATGGGACATTTATACAATGGAATAGCACTCAGCCATAAAAAAGAAGAAAATTTTACCCTTTGCAACAGTATAGATGGACCTGGAGAACATTTTGCTAAGCCAAATAAGCCAGTCAGAGAAAGACAAATCATATGATTTCACTCATGTGTGGAATTTAATGAATGAACTGAACTAACAAGGAACACGGAGACAGACTCATGGATGAAAAGCAGGATGACAGCTGGGGGAAGGGTTAGGGAGTGGAGGGATTGAGCAAAAAGGAAAAAGGGCTCATTGCTGGAGGGAGGGATGTATAGGGGACTAAATGGTAATGGAAAAAATATAGTAAAGATTAAATTTAAAAAATCATGGAGTGACAGTAGCAGTCAGTAATTAAGTAAGATTCTAAGAACTTTGGGTCATTTAAGTGGATCTATAGTAAACAATTTATTTGCATATCTGTCATTTAAAATATGTTTCTTCACATGGCAATTTAAATACTTTTAACATGCTAGTGTTAAATTAATGATATTATTTCAATAATTTCCCAATACTCTAGGGTTCTGAAAAAGCTCATTATAGTTTTCCAAATTGTGCAGGAAATTCAAATGTGAATGAAGCACAGCCATGATAGTATTATATATATTTTTAAAAAATGTCGTTTTTTTCTCTGGAAAGTGATTTGTTTGAAAAATAATTTTACTTTTTATATAAAGCTACCTGAAAACAGAAAGCTATCGGCAAATTATACATTTCATTACACTGAACAATGTGTAGTGTGTGAGTTGAAAGAGACCTATTAAGACAAATCAGATTCAGATATCAAAGTGGGGAGAATGTGTACTATGGTTGGCAACTTATATTCAGAAAATATGGAGTTGTGGAGTAAAATATTTGGCTTCCCAATCTCTTAGTACAAATTTAGGAACAGAAAAGATCGATGAATTTGAGAGAAGCTCTGGCAGAGGAGTGAAAGTTCCGTTGTGAAGTATAATCTGCAAGGGAAAGGAAGAAGGCTGTTCTAAACCATGGAATGATGGAAAGGCTTTGGCAAAGGGTACAAGAAAAGAAATGGGTGAGATACATAGCCAGTGTTCAATGTCAAATTACTGATATACTGATCTATCGATTATTTGTGACAATGCTAACAGAATAAAGAGTAAAAACATTTAAACAAGAAGAAATGTGAATGATATATTGTGAATTTAGTGAAATAGAATGACAAAATTTTTCTCTGAGGAAAAAAAGTGCTGAAAAATTCAGTGGATTGGGAATATTATCAATCTTAAAAACAAACATTTTATATTCAGAAGAAATGATACCTTTTGAAGTAGATAGCCACAACTCAGATATACTTTTAAGAAATGGTCTTTAATACTTGTCTTAAAAAAAAGACCCAGTGAGAGAGGATCTGTGACTTTGTCATAGCTCTGATGCTTTTGAACTAAATTGTAGTGGTTAAACAGATGAAAATTGATTGTGTCCCCTAAAAGGAGTTTACAACATCACAAAAATCACACGTTAGGATGTCAGTGCATACTTCTCTCAACGCCCTTGCAGGTCATTACTCGGAGTTCCAAAGATAGCATTGGTATAGAGCTAGTGCAAATGGGATAATTGGATTTTGGTAGAAAAATAGAAATAAAATTCAAATATATGTTAATATACTTGAGTTCTTAAAAAACTATATTTTATTGATTTAAGAGTAATCTGTGAGAATTCAAACAATTAAAAAAAATTAAATTAAGAAAACTTTATTTCTGGTTGCATTTGTGAGAAATCTAGAAAGTGAATGTCTTTTATAAATTTCCCTATTTGAAATTATACATATGACCTTCATTCATTTGATAAATATTTAATAAGCAACTACTCTTTGCAAGGCACTCTTTTAAGTAAAATCAAGGAGACAGTGGCAAGTACACATTTACATACATTATTTATTTCAGATTTTATTACTTAAAAGTCTCCCACAAATCATTGAATAGTTCCCCAGGTGTATTTTTATTCAAAATGCATTTATTTAGCACACTTATTTTTAACAAGAAAATATCAAAATCTGATCTAATGGACTCATGAATCTCTAAACTTAGTTTTGTGTTGTGTGTTTTTTTGTTTGTTTGTTTTTGAAGAGTCTCACATCAGTGATTTTCTGAAAAGTTGTGGATGCTAGATACAAAGACTTTAAAGTTACCTACATAGGGAAATGCCTTTCATAAACAACTATGACTTTTTAGGGAATCCTTTTATATGGCTATTGCAATTTTACAGAATCTTATAACCATTGACTACGGGCTTTTTTATAGTTTTTAAATAAGTGAAATGTTGGCATACTTTGTGAAGATCTGCAGATTTCTTTGAGAAGGCTAAAGAAGAACACCCAAGATGATTAATGGAGAAAAATTTCCCACATGAGAAAAGTAGCTGGATCTCATAACCTTGACTCTCCAATTCCTTCTTTTTTTTTTTCCAGAAAAAGTCACACAAATCCAGGAAACACAGAGAGTCCTAATAAAGAAGAACCCAAAGAGGCCCCCTTCATGACACATCATAATTAAAATGGCAAAATTCCAAGACAAAGAGAGAATCTTAAAGGCAGCAAGGGAGAAACAGGAAGTAACATACAAGGGAGTCCCGATAAGGTTAGCAGCTGACTTCTCAATGGAAACACTCTAAGCCAGAAGAGAATGGCAAGAAATATTCCAAGAAATGAGAACCAGAGGATTGCATCCAAGGCTACTGTACCCAGCAAGGCTCTCAATCAAGATAGAAGGCCAAATAAGGAGCTTCCCAGACAAAAGAAGTCTAAAAGAGTACACTCCACCAAACCAGCTCTGCAAGAGATGCTAAAGGGACTGCTTTAAGGAAAGGAAGGAAAAGAGAGAGAGAGGAACACAAGTACAAAAAATGGCAATGAATAAGTACCTATCAATACTAACCTTAAACATAAATGGGTTAAATGCTCCAATCAAAAGACATAGAATAGCGGAATGGATAAAAAAGCACGACCCACACATATGCTGCCTACAAGAGACTCACCTCAGGACAAAAGATCTACACAGATTGAAAGTGAAGGGCTAGAAACAAATTTTCCAAGCAAATGGACAGGAAAAAAGAGCCAGGGTAGCAATACTCATATCAGAAAAAACAGTCTTCAAAAAAAGGGCCATAAAGAAAGACTCAGAAGGACATTTCATAATACTCAAGGGAAGAATCCACCAAGAAGACATAAACATTGTAAATATATATGCACCCAACATAGGAGCACCCAAATACATAAAGGAAATCTTGGAGGACTTCAAGAAAGATATTGACAGCAACACAATTATAGTAGGGGATTTTAACACCCCACTGTCAAAAATGGACAGATCTTTGCTGTTCTTGCTGTTATCACCATCTTTCTATTTTTTAAGAAAAACCACTGGTTCTCTTACTACATCAAACATACCAGATCATCCAAGGTTAGCAATGGGGGATAGTAACATAAAGTTGGAGTTTTTCCTCTATTACCAATATTTGAAAATCAGTGTTCAATGCTCAATTAATGAACCACTGAATTTCCTCACATAGTTCCTCTTTCATTAGATGCCATATTCCAACGTTTAGGCAACAGTAAAATGATCCAAACTGAAAGAATAGAGTAAGGAATCAAATTAAAAAGGCTCTAACCTTTTCCACTGAGGGCTTGGCTTCTTAATCTTAGCCTTTCTTGTGGGTGTGCAATGGTATCTTATTATGATTTTAACTTTCATATCTTTGATGACTAATGAGGTTGAGCATCTAAGCATATGGTTATCAGCTGATTGTGTATCTTCTTTTGTGAAGTATCTGTGCAAGTCTTTGCCAACTTTTAATGGGTCTTTTGTCTTTTATAATCGGATTGTAAGAGTTATTTATATATTTTGGGAAAAGTCCTTTGTCTGACGTATGCATTGAAAATATAGTCACCAAATCTGTGGACTACCTTTTCATTTCCTTAGTAGTATCTTACAGAAGCAGAAGATTTAATTTGGGTGAATAAAATGAGTGAGCCATAATACAGTGTAGGTTATCTCCTACATTTATGGAAGTTTTAGAGTTTTAGGTTTTACATTTGGGGTTATGATCCCTCTCCAAAAACTTTGAAGGTGCAGAAAATTCTCCTACTTTCAATAGGTTGTCTGTCAGTTTTTTATTAAATCTTTTATTGTTTTCTATTACAGTTGTCCCAATTTTCCCCTCTTTGCCCTCCTCTGTCCATCCCATCCCACACTCCCAGTCAGTCCCCACACTGTTGTCCATGTCTATGGGTCATTCATACATATGCTTTGTCTATGGAAGTCCCTTCCCCTTCTTTGCACCATTATCTCCCTTCCCCTCCCCTCTGGTCACTTCCAGTCTGTTCCCTGTTTTCATGCCTGTGGTTCTATTTAGTTCATTCATTTATTTTGTTGATTAGATTCCTCTTATAAATGAGATTGTCTTTCACCAACTGGCTTATTTCACTTAGCATAATATTTTCCAGTTCCATCCATGCTGTCACAAAAGGTAGGAGTTCTTTCTTTCTGCTGTGTAGTATTTCATTGTGTAAATGTATCATAGTTTTTTGATCCACTCATTTACTGATGGACACTTAGACTATTTTCAGGACTTGGCTATTGTAAATAGGGCCACTCCATACATAGGGGTGCATAAGTTCTTTTGAATTGGTTATTCAGGATTCTTGGGGTATATTCCTAGCAGCAGAATCACTGGGTCAAAAGGCAGTTCCATATTTAGTATTCTAAGGAAATTCCATACTGTTTTCCACAGTGGCTGCACCAGTCTGCATTCCCACCAACAGTATACTAGGGTTCCCTTTTCTCCACATCCTCGCCAGCACTTTTTGTTTGTTGATTTGTTAATGATGGCCATTTTGACTGGTGTGAGGTGATATCTCATTGCGGTTTTAATTTGCATCTCTCTGGTGGCTACTGATGTTGAGCATCTTTTCATATTTCTATGGGCACTCTGTAGGTCCACCTTGGAGAAGTGTCTATTCAGATTCTTTGCCCATTTTTCAATTGAATTCTTTATTTTCCTGGTGTTGAGCTCTATGAGTCTTTATATATTTTGGAAGTCAACTCCTTGCCTGAGGTATCATTGGCAAATATGTTCTCCCATACAGTCAGTTCCCTTTTTATTTTGATGATGGTTTTTTTAGCCATGCAGAAGCTTTTTAGTTTGATATAATCCCATTTATTTATTTTTCCTTTATTTCTCTTGCCCTAGGACACAAGTGGCAAATACAAGGCCCTCAGGTTAAATCTGGCCTTCAACCTTATTTTATCTGGCCCAGCACCCTGTTTCTACCTGGTGGCAGTGCCAAGCTCTCACTTAACTATTAAGGAATAGTTATATTTATACAGTCCTAAAATTACATTTGGCCCTTTGAAGGCACCCACGAGTCTGATGTGGCCCCAGTGAAAATGAGTTTGACACCCCTGCTAGGAGATATATCAGCAAAAATATTGCTATGTGGGATGTCTGAAATTTTCTTGCCTATGTTTTCTTCCATTTTTTTATGGCATCATGACTTTATTTAAGTCTTTTATTCATTTTGACTTTATTGTGGTATATGGTGTAAGTTGGTGGCCTAGTTTCATTTTTTGCAGTTCTCCTAACACCGTTTGTTGAAGAGGCTATCTTTACTCCATTATATGCCCATGCTTATTAATTGACCATAGAGACATGGGTTTATTTCTGGGCTCTCTATTCTGTTCCATTGATCTATGTGTCTGTTCTTATGCCAGTCCAGACTATTTTGACTACAGTGGCCTTGTAATATAGTTTAATATCAGATATTGTGATCCCTCCTACTTTTTTCTTCTTTCTCAAGATTGCTAAGGCTACTTGAGGTCTTTTTTGGTTCCATATTAATTTTTGAAATATTTGTTCTAAATATGAACTTTGCCATTGCAATTTTAATAGGAATTGCGTTGACTATATAGAGTGCTTTGGGTAATATGGACATTTTAGTGATGTTAATTCTTCCAATCCATGGATACAGTATGTGCTTCCATTTATTTGTATCTTCCTTAATTTCTTTCTTCAGTGTTCTATAGTTTTCCAAGTACAAATGTTTCACTTCCTTGGTTAAATTTATTTCTAGTTGTTTTATTTTTCTTGTTGTTATAGTAAATGGGATTGTTTCCCCTAGTTTCTCTCTGATATTTTGTTGTTGGTATTCAAACATGCCATCAATTTCTGAATATTGTATTTGTATCCTGCTATTTTGCCAAATTATCTTATTAGGTTGAACAGTTTTTTTGGTAGAGACTCTAGGGTTTTCCATGTACACTATCAAGTCATCGTCAGTCTTACTTTTCAATTATTAAGCACGTTAATTTCTTTCTTTTTTTTAGTTTTCTTAAGCAAATTTGAAGGGACACTTTGATGACAGGTTAGCCATTTGCCACTTACTCTAAATGTAAAGTTTGATGCTTTCTAGCAAGTTTTACTTGTTTTTAGAGTGCTTCCAAATTTTATTAAATTGTAGTAGTTTTAAAATTTTTATAAAAATAATATTTCATTGTTAATGTCAGAATTATTAGCATATTCTCTAATGAAATATCTCATATTTTCCTCTATTGAGCATATATTGATATACTACCTTCCTCTATTCTATATTTTTAGTTTTTTATATATTCTTTAGATTGAGTACTGTTTATCTTTTGTACTCTGTCCATAAGGTACACACTTCTATACTTGTTTACTACATCCACTGTTTTCATTTACAATTTAAATGGAAAAATAGGATATTTTTTGCAGATCACTTTTCATTAGAATGAGCTAAGAGTGAGTCAGGTGTCATTTCTGTATATCTCACTTGTATGGGTATACATCTGTAGGAAAATGGCTTGGTTTTCAATTTAAGCATCAGTTTCATACCGAAAAGCAATATAATTTATTTTTGAGAAAGTAGTGCTTAATAATTTTTTAAAATTTAGGTGTTAGTATTCAAATACATTTCACCAAATAAATCAAGTGAAATTTACATAATTAAACATGATGTAGTGTAAACAGAAGTTAAGAATCAATAAGAAGCTCAGTTTGAGATCTCGTCATAAAGTGATTTGTAGTACATTTTTTGGTTTTTCATTGTACATCAAACTCTATTAACAGGTAATGAGTTTTTAGATTCTTGAGAAAATGATGAGTGTCCTGAGAAGTTTAAATGTATTTATTTCCATACATTGTTTAGAAATTTGCTTAGTCTGAACAAAATGATCTCTTGAAAGCCGGACATGGCTTAATGGTGGGAAAATTATTGTTTTTTGAATTTTATAGAGTTTATCCTTCTAGTGAATAAAAATAACTCAAGTTTTTATGATGAGTATTAATGAGGCAAAATAACATGCCTAAATAAAAACATTAGGTAACTCAAATAGTTTTTTATTAATGCATAATTTTTATCTACTGTATAATTTAAGATTTCTTAGAATTGCTTTGAATATTTTTCTCAAGTTTTAACATTTATTTTTAAATATAGCTGACATGAAATATTATATTAGTTTAATTTGTATAAAATAGTGATTCAACATTTATAAACTTTACAAATTAATCATCATAATAAGTCTAGTAACCATCTCACACCATACACAGTTATTGAAATCGCTCACTGAATTCCCAAGGCTATGCATCATATCTCCATGACTTCACTTCGTAATCCCCGTCCCTCCTTCCTTAGTCTTCTCAGCCCACCCTCTTCTTGTAATCATCAGTTGTTTCTCTGTAGCTATGAGTTTGTTTCTGTTTCATTTTATTTGTTCATTTGCTTTGTTTTTTAGATTCCACATATAAATGAAATTAAATGCATTTGTCTTTTTCTGTCTGACTTGTTTTACTCAACATCATACTCTCTACACTCATCCATGTTGTTGCAAGAACAATATTTCCTGGGTTTTTTTTTTTTTGTGGCTGAGTAATATATATATATATATATTTTTTGTCCAGAAAAAGTCCAACCAGAGTTAATATTGTTAATATAATGAGAATGATTTGTGGGACATTGATGTAACCTGGCAGCCAAGGACAGTGCCCTGGCATGTGCATTTGAGAACAACGACAATTTCACTGTACTAGTCATGGGGGTGGGTGGTAGACATAATTGAGTGAGCATATGTACTGTGTGGCTGTCACATTCAAAATGACTAAGCAAATAGAGCAATGAATCTGCATCAAATTTTGCATTAAGCTTGAACATTCCTCCTTGGAAACTGTCCAGATGAATCAGAAGGCCACAGCTACGGGCAACTGGTGACTGGCAGCTTTATTATGACAATGCGCCCATTCATGTATCATGTCTCATGCAGAATTTTTTGGCAAAACATCAAATCACCCAGGTGCCTCAGCGCCCCTAAAACCCAGTTTTGTCACCCTGCAACCTCTGGCTTTTCCAAAACTAAAAATCACCTTTGAAAGGGAAGAGATTTCATACCATTGATAAGCTTCAGGAAAATATGATGGGGCAATTGATGGCGATTGGGAGAACTGTGTGAGGTCCCAAGGGGCCTACTTTGAAGGGGACTGAGATGTCATCATCCTAAGTACAGTGTTTCTTGTATCTTCTTCAATAAATGTCTCTATTTTTCATATTGCATGACTTGATACCTTGTGGGCAGACCTCATATATGTACCACAACTTCTTTATCCATTCAACTGTTGATGGACACCTAGATCACTTCCATATCTTGGCTATTATAAACAATGCTACAGTGACATTTTTGAATTATTGTTTTTGTTTCCTTTGGATAAATATCCAGAAGTGGGATAGCTAGGCTGTAAGGTAGTTCTATTTTTAATTTTTTGAATAAACTTCATACTCTTTTCCATAAGGGCTGCACTAGTTTATAATCCCACCAAGAATGTAGGAGGAATCCTACATCCCACATCTTCAGCAACACTTATTATTTATTGTCTTTTTGACAATTGCCTTACTGACAGGTGTGAGGTGGTGTCTCACTGTGGTTCTCATTTGCATTTCTTTGATGATTAGTGTTGAGCATCTTTTTATGCCTGTTGGCCTTCTTTGGAGAAATGCCTATTCAGTTTCTTAGCCCATTTTTTTTTTTATTGTTGTTCAAGTACAGTTGTCTCCATTTTCTCCCCACCACTCTCCCCATCCACCTACCCCCACCTTCAACCCTCAATTGTACCCCACTTTGGCTTTGTCCATGGGTCCTTTATACATGTTCCTTGATAACTCTTCCCTTCTTTCCCCCATTACCCACCTCCCCCCTCCCTTCTGGTTATTGTCAGTTTGTTCTTTATTTCCACGTCTCTGGTTATATTTTGCTCGCTTGTTTACTTTGTTGATTAGGTTACACTTGTAGGTGAAATCATATGTATTTGTCTTTCACCACCTGGCTTATTTCATTTAGCATAATACTCTCCAGGTCCATCCATGTTGTCGTGATGGGTTAGGAGCTCCTTCCTTCTTTCTGCTGTGTAGTATTCCATTGTGTAAATGTATCACAGTTTTTTGGTTAAGTCATCTACTGTTGGGTACTTAAGTTGCTTCCAATAATTGGCTATTGTAAATTGTGCTGCTGTGAATACTGGGGTACATAAGTTCTTCTGAATTGGTGTTTCAAGATTCTTAAGGTATAAATCCCAGGAGTAGAATTGCTGGGTGAAAAGGTAGTTCCATTTTTAATATTCTAAGGAAATTCCGTACTGTTTCCACAGTGGTTGCACCACTCTGCATTCCCCCAATGGTGTACCAAGGTTCCTTTTTCTCCACAATCTTGCCAGCACTTGTTGTTTGTTGATTTGTTTATGATGGTCATTCTGACTGGTGTTAAGTGGTATCTCATTGTGGTTATAATTTGCATCTCTCTGATGGCTAGTGATTGAGCATCCTTTCATATGTCTCTGGGTCCTCTGTATGTCGTCCTTGGAGAAGTATCTACTCAGGTCCTCTGCCCATTTTTTAATTAGATTGTTTGTCTTCCTGGAGTGGAGTCATGTGAGTTCTTTATATATTTTGGGGATCAAACCCTTGCTGAGGTATCATTGGCAAATATATTTTCCCTTATGGGTCAGCCATTTTTTAATTGGATTGTTTGTTTTCTAATGTTGAGCTGTATGAATTCTTTATATATTTTGTACATTAATTCCTTATTGGATACATAATTTGCAAATATTTTCTTCTATTTAGTTGATTGCTCTTTCACCCTGTTAATAGTTTTCTTCACAGTGCAAAAGCTTTTTAGTTTGATATTGTCCCATTTGTTTACTTCAGTTTTTGCTGCCTTTGCCCAAGAAAAGATATAAAAAAATATTGCTAAGAATGATTTCAGAGAATTTACTGCCTATGTGTTCTTCCAGGAGATATTCTTTAAAGTCTTACACTTAAGTCTTTAATCCATTTTTAGTTTATTTTGATATATAGTGTGAGAAAGTGGTCTTTCTTTCTGTCTTCATATATCTATGCAGTTTCCTCAACATGACTTATTGGAGAGATGTTTTCTTACTGTGTATTCTTGCCTCCTTTGTCATTGATTAATCGATCTTATAAACATGAGTTAATTTCTAGGCTCTCTATTCTATTCTGTCCATCTATTCTTCAATAAAATAAAGGCCATATATGACAAACCCACAACTAGCATCATATCAACAGTGAAAAGCTGAAAGCTTTTTCTTACATCAATTATTTTTGGCATCTATTTCCCAGATACACATGTTTGTCATTTCTCAGTGCTCTGTTTCTAAGAATCCATTGGAAACAGAAAATATAGCAAAATTATTCTAATATCCTATGAAAAGATATATTTTAATTTCCTGAGTTTTTATAGTCTGTTTAATTTAAATTTAAATAGAAGAGCCTCAGAGTAAGAAGGTGGCAGAAGTAGTAAAGGTTTTGCATCTCCCTGTTTTTTCCTCTCACCCTCAAAACTATAGCATTTCAGTTCACAAAACAGCAAAAACAAAATCAACAATAATCAAAAACCTAAATCACACAGATAACATTTTAAAAACTTAAGTGACAAAATAAACTCCCAAATGATAGTGTTTAGGGTCAACCCACTCTAGGCCATATGACCCAATTGTGCAGGAGGAAATGTAAAGAGCAAAGAAAACTTAGAAGACCTTGGGTAACAGCAGTCCTCTGACAGCAGTTCACAACAAATGATCTTCCCCAACCTGAGGGGTTTCTTTTCAGTGTAAAAAGCATGGTGCGCCTATCCAAGAACAGCAAAGTCTATGTTAGTGGTGCAGGCTCCAAATCACAGGTGAGTGCAAACAGACTTGGAAAAGGCTGGACAAAGCCAGGCAGTATGGTTCCAATTGATTATGCAATGAATAATGTAAGCTGACTTCCAGAACAAAGCCACATTTTTAGGGAGGACTGCTGGAAGTAGAATCAAAATCGAATAGGAGAGATTTTATGGGAAGAAGAAAAAGAAGAGGAAGATACTAGGGTGTGCATTTAAGAAAGATGAGAAACTCTCAGAAGGGAAAAAACACTATTGTTGAGTAGTTAGTGATTAACAGAAGAATAATCATGAGAGTTATGAGGATAGCAAAGCTGTCCTAAATATCGCTCTCCTATAAGAGTATAAAAACCCTCAACTCAAATCAAATAACAAAAGAATTGTGCTTGAATCTTAAAATATTTATTATTAAAAATAGTAACAGTAATGAGAAAAAGACTGGTTTATAGAAAATGATGATATGAAAAGCAACAGACCCTCCAAAAGGTAAAATTTTAACATAGTAATTTAAAAATACAAAAATAAAGATATAGATAAACTGAATAAAAAGCATAATTAGAAAAATTCAGAAGTGATATGATAAGATATAAAAAGACTTCCAAAGATAGCTGGCAGAGCACTGAATTAGAAATCAGAGTATTTCAGAAATAAAGACTGACCCAGAGAAACACTAGACCAAACATAATGTTAAAAGATAAATAGCGGATGAAAAGAAGAAATATCTTTTTATTTATTAAAAATTATTGAATACATAATAAAAGATTTGAGAGAAAATGGGAAAGATAACCTGTATCTATTATATATCTATCTATCTAATCCAAAGAATGTATAATAAAAAGCTCTGACTAGAAAATCAAAAGCCAAGAAACACACAAGTAAAAAACTATTGAAATTATAAACTTATTAATAAATAAATTTATATAAAAAACCCTTAAACTGACATTTAAAAAAAACACATTAAATAGATGTATTCAGCCCTAACTGGTATGGCTCAGTTGATTGAGGGCCAACCTGCGAACCAAAGGGTCACTGGTTCAATTATGAGTCAGGGTACATGCCCGGGTTGCAGGCCGGGTCCCCAGTAGGGAGCCCTTGAGAGGCAACCACACATTGATGTTTCTCTCCCTCTTTCTCCCTCCCTTCCCCTCTGTAAAAATAAATGAATAAAATAAAAAATAGATATATTCAGAACAGCAAACACTAAAACTGTGTCTTTATGAAAAAAATATAGAAAGTGGACAAATCTTTTATAAAGGAAAGGATAGATTTACATCAGATTTTTCAAGACAAAAATTTTGCCAGAAGAAAATGGAGTAATATATTGAGATATCCACAAAAGGAAGATCTTCAAATATAAAGATATGCAATGAACATGCAAGAAGTTAGGAAACATTTTTTCATGAGCTCATACTCGGCTAAATAAATTCAGCAACCAAAAGACTAGAGAGGTATTAGAATAGGCACTGGTGGCAAACAGTCAATATATACTTTCCTTATAAAGAAGTAAAATGATATGAGTAAATAGTATGTTGTAATATATACTCTTGGTCATGCACATACCATATAACATTTATCATATAATATATACTCTAGATACATCATACTAATATATGCTCTAATAATGTATGCACAACACAACTTTTAAAAATGGGGAAGCTACATAGACAGTAGATTAAGCTCTCATACTGTTTCAGATTAGGTGCAGAATGAGGGGAAGGAAAAGATTAATACGACTAGCTAATTTTTAAATTGCTCATATCTGGGAACCAAGACAGATACTATAATAAATATGTAATAAAAGTGACTATTAGTATCAAAATGCCATATTTGTATTATCAAAGGAATAGAAAGCAGCTTCATATTCAGTATATGGTATTCTGCTCTCTGCAGTTAGACAAGCAATAAAGGATACCTCTAAATACTCTACTAAGGGATCTCCAGATTATATTAAATAAAAAAGAGCATGATGCAGAAAAAGACATATAGTATGCCAGAACATATCCAGATACCTACCCATCTAACAAAGGTGGATGAATATATGTGCTTTTTTATATTAAATGGAAAGATAAATATAAAACTTAAATACATTGTAAAGAAGAGAGTATAGTAGAGGGGAATAGCAACAGAAACTGGGTTTTCTTGAAAGTAGCATTTTGTGGATAATACTGTTCAAAGTTGTACTTATTTTACATGATTATAATTATAAAACAAAATTCACTTATAATTTCTAAGAATTAAAAAATGAATATAACTATATCAAAAGTTATTTCAAATTACCATATATCAAATAGTATAAACTTGAGGAAGAAAAGAGAACAAAACAAAATTCTTATATCTTCATTACTAATTTTGTTGGTATGATGTTGGTATTGTGATTCTGGCATTTTAGTTTTGTAATGTGGGATGAAGCAAAAAAAAAAAGAATTAGTTTGGTGCCATTAAAAATTGAGGTTTTCAGAATGAGGAAAAGAAGAAACATATATAAGGATAAAGAAACTAAATTAAAATTTCAAAAATTTTGAATTTAAATAGGCAATTCCAGTGTGAACTTAAGAAATATTTTATCAAAAACTGTTAATTTCCTGGTCCCTTTCAATGAAAACGTCTAGAAACAATAGGTCTAGAAACAATGACTAATGATAGTGCTCAGACTATGGTCTTTAAACAGTAAATTTTCCTAAAAGAACCAGGATGTTTTTGAGAAATAGCTGATTTCAGATCTAGGAATGTCTAACATGCACCTGGAGTATTTTTTGATTACCAGGAAAAAATAAAGCTATCAAAAAGCTCTGAATTTGGGTCTAAGGATCCAGGAGCCAAACTATTTAGAATCCGCTGACCAAATTTTGGTCACTTTGAACATGAATACAACAACAATAGAAACTTATGAAAACATTTCAAATATATTTTAATCCATGAGTTTATAACACTGCTTTAAAAGCTCATTCACACATTTGCAGGATGCTAGGGAACCAAGTCATTATTTTTGGAAACCTGGTTAAGTAGAGGAATCAAGAATTTGTCTGGCCTTCCTTTATTGTACAAATAACAGCTCAGGATAACCAAAATAGCTGAGATGGGCAAGAATATCTTCACAGAAGCAAATCTGATAATTGGGCGGCTTGGAGGAAATGTTAAACAACACCGTGGAATGTAATTTGTAAAACCCAGCCCGTGACCCAGTTTCTTCAAAGAGCAAATTGCAAGGGGGAAAAAAAGGGTTGGAACTTGCCACAGTGGCAGAAGGATGGTGTCTCAATTTTCCAGTTCCACTATATGCATTGCCAAAGGGTGCCCATGAATTTCTCTGCCATACTGGGTTTGGGAGTAAATATTGAAGGTTTTTGATCTGCTACATTATAGAACATATTGGGAGGTGGCACTGTCGGCTGTGCCCGGATGTAAACAGTATGGCCACATAGACTGGCATCTGTTTCATGGGTGCCTGGGGACTTCTGGCAACTAGCTTTCTGATGGACAGCATATCAAGAATGAGAAGTCTGGCAAAGTCTACAAAAACAAAATATTTTATTTAGAAGTAGCAATCATGGAACAAAGAGGAAAGTATACATATAAGGTCAAGTATCTAAAGAAATCTCATACTTGCTAATTATGTGTACATAAGATTTCATATTTTATATTAGATATTTATAGACATAAAGTATTATATCTTATTTTTTATTGTTTTGCACTTATGGTTGTCCCCATTTTCCTCCATTACTCTACCCTGCCCTACCCACCCCTACCTCTCACAGTTACTCCTCCCTCCCCTCCGCACCTGTTGTCTTTGTCCACGAGTCCTTTATACATGTTCCTTGGTGACCCTTTCCCTACTTTGCTCCTTTATCCCTCTCCCCACTCCCCTCTGGTTACTGTCAGTGTGTTCTTTATTTCTATGTTTCTGGTTATATTTTGCTCACTTGTTTGTTTTGTTGATTAGGTTCCACTTATTTTTTGAAATAAATGTTTACATATGAAAAAATAAATTTTAGCTTGCTTCTTTGCTACAGTATTTTATTGAATAGGTAACATGATTGAAATAAAATAAGAAATCTATCAAGTGGTATACAAAAGCAGACATTACAGTTAGATTGCACAGAACTTGTTTTTATACTTTAAATTCTACTTATTTTTAATGCACAAGTAGAGCATAGTCAGTGGCTATACCAGCCTGAGCTCCCAAATTGCAATGGCAAAAATAATCTTCTGATAAAGAGTTCCTGTGGGGTCTGAAGTCATCCTTCTGGTTTTTTTGTGTGTTCTTTTTTACCCTTATTCTAGACTCTTGTCTAATCTAGGAGATACTAATGGGGCTCATTTTTGGAAATTGGTATTCAGAAAAGTTAATTGGTTACTAGAAGATAAGCAGGTAAGACAATGACAATTCCCAAATCTCTTTATCCTAAAATTTGGACCAACTGAATAAGATGAAAAATTCAGAAACAAACAAACAAAAAACTAAGGAAAAAATGTAGGAGATCTATCTTTTTAAAATAAGCACTTTGTTTTGGAATAATGTTTAACTTACGGAGAAGAGGCAAAGGTAGTACAGTGAGCTCCATATCCCCCACACCCAGCTCCCCCATTGTTAATATTGAATACTATTACCATTTGTCAAAATAAACACTAATATGGGTGTGTTACTATGAACTTACATTCTAGACTGTATTTGAATTTAGCGAGTTTTCCATGAATGCCCTCTGCTAATGTGCTCTTTCTGGTTTACATTACCCATTACTACGTGACACCAGGTTGTCACCTCTCCCCAGTCACCTCAAGTCTGTGATAGTTTCTCAGTCTTTGCTTAGTTTCGTAACTTTGACAGTCTTGGGAAGTGCTGGCCAGGTGTCCTGTAGAATGCCCCCATGTCTGCATTTGTCTGTTATTTTTCTTGTGATAAGACTAGCGTTGCTGGTATTTGGAAAGAATACAACATGTCAAGCGCCCTTCCCGTCACATGATATGGGGGTATATGATATCCACATGACAGCACTGGTGATGTTAGCCCTCGTCACTTGGTTGAGACTGTGCTTGTCAGGCTTCTGCACCGTACAGGTACTGTTATACCTATTCTCACCTTTATTATTTGGAAGTGAGACGCTAATCTAGTTCAGTAACCAGGCAGTAAGGGGTGAGGATTAAGTTTCACTCAGGATATCCCTTTTACCTAACAGGTACATTTTCACTTCATTCAATAATTGTTCCATTATTGATGAATGATTTTCAATGAAAAGACAAGTTATAGTTCCTCTCATAATATCTTTTTATATATTTACCCCATATAAATTTGAGAGAACGAATTCATCCTTGATTAACTCTGTACTGCATTAAAACTCTTCCTCCACATATCAATGTGCACCAGTATTTTAAAATAGTTACCATTCTTTTAGCATCATAATTATTTTAAAATTATTGTGTCATCTTTCTAATGTGGGTCCAGAAAACCTTGGTTAGCTGGATATTGAAGAAACACACCGTGTGATGATTACTATCTTCTTTCTCCTGTTTGTTCTCTCTCTGTCTCTGCCCCCTCTTTACACTGGCGTTTCTGCACTGTCTCCTACTTTTCATCCCTGGTTTACTGGCTAGTAGAAAAAATATCTCCCATGGCCATCCTGCCTCCTGATTTTCAATTCTTATTCTGTGTTTTTTTTTTTTCAATTTGTCTTCTGATGATTCTAGATCTTGATTTTTATTTTTATCACCCCCTGATTTTTTTGTGTGACCATTGCACTTGGCATTCTTGACTCCCACTCTGAATGTCACATATTTTCCCAGCTCTTATAAACATGTTGCTGGCCTTTGTGGAACCCTGGCACAAAATTCCTCCTATGTAGTTTATGAAATAGCTCATTGTAAAGATAGGTACAGACTTATGGAAATGTTAAAGTGGAAACAAGTAAACTGAAGCTTTAAGAAGACCACAGCTTGGAAGGTGGGTGTGGATTCGGGGTTCTTCTGAGGAATCTTGGTGGAAGAATTTGAATATCGGATACGGCATGACTCAAGACCCTCCATAGGATTAATCACTTCATTGGTAGGCAACTTCTCCCTTGGCTCACCGAAAGTTTTAGTTCTCTTGTGCCTTGCACATGGTTTTCACTCGCCCAGACCCTGATTTTTCCTCACAGTATTTTCCCAGCTTTTATTTCATGACCAACTGACAAAATATCCAAAGTGAAAGGGGGTGATGGCATATAAACTTTCTGAATCAGTGCATACACACATAGCCCCCAGCCCACCTAAGCACGGGCTGCCCTTGAGTTGGGCAGAGCTTTTCCACTTGTCTGTCAGCTGTCATTATGCAGCAGCAAAACAGAGTTTAGGATGTTCCTCCTCAGCAGTTGTTAGAGGGAAAAACCGTTCCCCTTATAAGGAGAAGCGGACTGAGCAGTAATTACAGGCAGCCCATCTGTGCTGGCATGGATATGTTTTCTGACAAGCTTCATGCATTGTGGATGCAGATGTGTAAAATTCTTCTATGTTATTCATTAAATGTCAATAAGGTGGACATGTCCAATGCTAGTTATTTTTGAAGATATAGAGAATACCTGTGTGTGGACAGAGTAAACAGAATGTTACATGAGGCGTGGTTTGGCGACTACTAAAATGCCTTCCACCCACAATACTTCTTAGTTTTTCTCCTACTAGACTATTTCCTCATACTCTTGATAATGACATTTATCTCCAAGAGTACACCTATCAATACAGTGGTACGAGCTTTCTGACAGAGGGAGCTACTGAGTACTCTTTCTCCTTTGCAACCATATTTTTTTAGTGCTTTCTTAGATAATGCTTAGCATATGCCACTTTATTTACTAATAGCTTTCTGGTCTTAGAACTTCTGAGAACAGTAATTTACTTGTCTATGTGTGCTCAGAATTTTATTTCAGTGCCTCGCCTGTGTAATTCGCAATTAATGTGTGTTGAATTGAATGCAATGAAAGAATAACTAAAGAATCTGTAATTCCACACTAATGCTTTTAACAAGAATCGGTTTAATAGATTAGCTATCTAAGTATGCCTACAGAATGAGACGTGAGGAGGTACGTTTTGATATGCTTCAGGGAGCAGGTCTGAGCACATATCCAGGGAAGGCATGTTTAGGATACGTTTAAAATCACTGATATGGCAGGAGATATTCAGAACTGAAAAGCAGTTAGGGGGACTCAAATAAAAAAAAAAGATGGAAAATACTTCAAAATGATTTAACAATTCTCAGGTCTTGATTTTACTAGGAATTTGCAAAGTCCAGAGATTAAAATATTGAAGTATTTTTCCCCAATTAAACTTTCTTTTTTAACAGTTCAGAAAATCTGTACCAACAAATAACAATGGAAATAATCAGTATTAATAATTCCAGAGGTTCAGGCCATTAACAAAGTTAAAATAGTGCATAGGAAAAAAACAGATATAAAAGATTTCCTGATATACAGTATACAATTGACTTTGATTTTCTTTTGACTTATTTTGGTCTTCCTTTTGTTCTTGTCATTGATGTTGCTTTAAAAAAGGGAATGCATCCATATGCTATTGTGCCTTTCCAAATTATGAGCCCAATTAAGGATTATTGGCATGTCACATAATTATTTCAACAAAAGTTGTGTAAGACGTTCAATTACCTTCTGCATGTCAGATGTTAGAAATGTTGTTACTATGAATAATCTTTAATTATTTAATGGTGTTGTGCTTGATTAATATATCATTAACAAATTTGTTAATTAATGTGCTGGGTGAAAGAAGGCTCTGATTAAAACTGTGTGGGCTAAGATATAAAATAAAAGGATCTCATTTCTGTAAAAAAGATTGTGCTCTTACAAATCTGTTTTGTTTATTTAAATGTGACAATGTCATTTCAGTGGCATAGATTTGTACCTTTGGTAATGATTCATTTATTTTATTTTTATAAAAAAGAATCTCAGGCAAGAAAATACATGAGCATGCTTTTGAAGTTCTTTGGAAAAGCCTTTCTTTGTGAGTGAAAATGGAAAATCTTTAGTCACTAGTTATATTTTTGACATTGGAGAGCTCAAAAACTACACAATATTTTGTTGGAAAGGAGCTAATATTTGATGTTAAAAAATATTTTCACTAGCTAACATCTCCACATTTTTTAATTGAAAAGCAATGTATTTGCCTTTAAGGGAATTTTTAAATGTTTCATATTTATTTATTTAAGTTCAGCCTTTAGGGTTTTTTTGATATTGTCAGTGCTTTTATTTATTTATTTATTTTTAACATTTTTTTCATTGTTCTTCAAGTACAGTTTTCTACCTTTTCCCCCATCCCTCCCCACCACCCCAGCCCTCTCCCTGCCCCGCCCGTTCCCACTGCCGCCCCCCTGTTATTTTGTCCTTTATAATAGTTCCTGCAAACCCTTCACCCTTTTCCACTATAATCCCCTTCCCTCTCCCCTAATCAACAAAATGAAAAAACAAGCAAAATATAACCAAAGACACTGTATTGAGAACAGGCAGCTAGGATTTTCTGGGTTTTTTTTTAATTGTTGTTCAAGTACAGTTGTCTCCATTTTCCTGCACCAACAATTCCACTGCTGGGATTATACTCTAAGGGATATTTTTATTTTATTTTTTAAAAGATTTTATTTATTTATTTTCAGACAGAGATGAGAGGGGGAGAAATAGAGGGAGAGAAATAAATGTTCATGTGTGATTGCTGCTCACACACCCTTTACCAGGGATACGGTCTGTAACTCAGGCATGTCCCCTGACTGGGAATTGAACTGGCGACCCTTAGGTTCACAGGCCGAGGCTCACTCCACTGAGCCACATCAGCCAGGACTCTAAGGGATATTTTTAAAATTTGTAAAATAAATAATAAACTCTTGTAACTTTAAGATACTTATCTCTGACAGTATCATACAGTGCTTGGAAAAACGTAAATTGAGATCAACTTTCCTTGCAGATAATTTATTCTTTATTTTTGAAAGAGTCTTACTTTGACCCAATTCTAAGTATGGCTTTTCTTTATGTGAAAAGGAATCCCAAGAACTTTTTAATTTGTCTGCCAGTAAGTTCATAGTAGTTAAAAAATGTCAAGGAATCAATAACTCATCATGTTACAAATACATTGTCTCTTTTTCCATTATCAATCTTTTCAAGAATGGTCAATATTTCCTACTTATGCTTCAACCCAGTCCTAATGATATGCTTTCTATCTTTGCTACTTCATTACATTTTCTCACTAAAGAATTCTTAATTATCTTAACTAGGGATCCAGTCCTTTACTTCACAGTCCTTAATATTTGTGTAATATGGGGACTTAGGTTCTCCTGGCCCTTCTGGAAAATATTTTCTCCCTTGGCCCTCAGGATAATATACAGCCTTGTTCTCCTATCTCTCTGACCTCCACACTTCCAAATAAGCACACTTTCTTTTTCTTCTCTTGTAAAGCTTTCCACCAAAGACTTTAGATGCATTATTTCATTTACTTCTTACAATTCTATAGGATATTCTCAAGCTCAAATTTGTATTTTCCTAGTACAGTGACACTGCTAGAAACTCTGCTTAGACTGTCACCTCTCAGAAGCTGGTTTTCTGTGCTTTCTTGCCCTCCTGACCAGCACATGTGCTGCTTACAGGTCAGCAAGTGCTCTGAGCCAGGGAAGTGGTAAATGCAGGATTCACTTTGTTGTGTTTGTTTTCTCTTCGGGATCTTGGTATTTCAAGTTCTAAGTGCTTTAGTTGTTCTCTGCTGAATGTAAAGATATTTTTTTTCTTGGTAGAAAACAGGTTTTATTCTTGATGATGTATTTCTGGGTGCAAATAGTTCTGCTCAGTATTGAATATTATTTTCTTATTATATCATTAGCTCACAATTTCTTTCTTTATTTTTCTGTTTTATTGTTGTTCAGTTACAGTTGTCCCCATTTTCCCCCCATTACTCTTTTCTGTCCTCCCCACCCTCTCACCTCCTCCATCCAATCCTCTCCACCCTGCCTTGGCTGTGTCCATTGGTCTTTTATACATATTCCTTGACTTGACACTTCTCCTTCTCTTCCTGTTATCCCCTACCTCCTCCCCTCTGGTTACTGTCAGTTTGTTCTTTATTTCCATGTCTCTGGTTATATTTTGCTAGCTTGATTATTTTGTTGATTAGCTTCTACTTATAAGTGCGATCATACGGTATTTGTTTTTCACTGCTTGGCTTATTTCACTTAGCATAATGCTCTCCAGTTCCATCCATGCTGTTGCAAAGGGCAGGAATTCCTTCTTTCTTTCTGCTGCATAGCATTCCATCGTGTAAATGTACCACAGTTTTTTGATCCACTCATTTACTGATGGGCACTTAGATTGCTTCCAAAAATTGGCTATTGTAAATTGTGCTGCTATCAACATTGGGATGCATAGGTTCTTTTGAATTGGTGTTTCAGGATTTATAATCCCAGCAGTGGAATTGCTGGGTCAAAAGGCAGTTCCATTTTTAGTTTTTCAAGGAAATTTCATGCTGTTTTCCAGAGTGACTGCACCAGTCTGCATTCCCACCAACAGTGTAGTAGGGCTCCCTTTTCTCCACAACCTTGCCAGCACTTGATTGTTGATTTGTTTGTGATGGCCATTCTGACCAGTGTGAGATGGTATCTCATTGTGGTCTTAATTTGCATCTCTCTGATGGCTAGTGATTGAGTATCCTTTGAGGGTCTCTGGGCCCTCTGTATGTTCTCCTTGGAGAAGTGTCTGTTCAGGTCCTTTGCCCATTTTTAATTAAGTTTGTCTTCCTGGAGTGGAGTTGTGAGAGTTCTTTATATATTTTGGAGATCAAATGATGTATGTGAAGATATTTTAAAAAATATATTTAATTTGGTTTTATAGTAGTTGGGGAGAGGATTCAGTCTGATCCAAACTGTCCCTTTAAGGCTGGAAAGACAAGCAGTGCATCTTGAATGGCAATCTGATATCTTGATCTTACTGGCCCATGATGAGATCAGAAGATTGTACCAGATATATCCCAAAACTACTTTCTAGAAAGCCTTACATATCCCCTACTCCACAAGTGTCAACTGAATCAAACAGTTGATTTATATTTTTTGCATGCCTTAGTTGATTATATCCTGGCACAAGATCCTCGTCTCATTACAGATGTTAACAAACAGTTCACTGGCCAGCTGTTTAAGGACTTGACTAATTGCAGGGTCAGAACATGAAGGACAATGAAGCCAAGAGTAAATTTAGCTGTATGCTGGTAACTTACAACATAATTATTTATTGAGTATTTATTTTTGTTGAATGCCTATTCTGAGATTAATAAGTTCAGCAAAGCTCTGATAACTACCTGTAATTATTCTGAATGTCTTGGTAATTTTGATATTATTTCAAATTAAGAATTATTATAATGGAAGAGCCTCCCTTCTCTGGCCACGGGCTAATTCTTTTTCTATCACCCTGAATCTCGTCTCTCTCTGATTGTCAGTCTTACTCAGAACTCACTTCTCTTCTCACTGTGCATCTTACAAAACTCTTATAGTTCAAATCGCCCACATTCTGATGGTGCTTCTTCACTCCATCTTGATACAGGAGCCCTAACTTCTCTTCTGAGTTTCTTATCTCCATCTTGCACATTTGTATGTCCCCTACAGGCACTTTGTCTCTGTGTATCTAAGCTGAACTCTATTTACTTCACTAATATCCCAAATGTATTTTCTGACCGAAAATAGCACCATTATCTTCCTTGTCAACCAAATTGTGACAGTGGTAAAAAAAGACTAAATTTATTCACTCTTGCAACATCTAATGCATCCCCAATTACAGTTGAATTTACCTTCTAAATATTTCTTGATTTTTTCCTACTGTTCTTAGTCCCACTTGTCACTAGGGTAATTCAGAATATGTTCTTTCAATTATATTGCTAATGTAATCCTAAAAATTGATAGCCTTCAATAAGTTCCTGCATTCCCTCCCATTAACATTATGCCAAGAGTAATAATTTAAATAGTCAAATAGCATTATGTTACTCAGTTGCTCAAAGTTCTGTATTGTATTCCCAATGAGGATGAAATCAAGTTATCTGTGTGTCTTCCATGGTATACCAGGCCCCTCACCTATCTCCTAACCTCCTTAATTTCTATTCCTCACATTCTGTCTTATCACA
Source organism: Micronycteris hirsuta (assembly GCA_004026765.1). NCBI lineage: Eukaryota > Metazoa > Chordata > Mammalia > Chiroptera > Phyllostomidae > Micronycteris > Micronycteris hirsuta. Next base: position 31,970 of record PVJI01007094.1, read on the forward strand.
ATAATTTTCCATCCATTCAATGACAAACTCTATTGCATTTAGGCCTTTCATTCCACCACCCCTTCTTCTAGGACTTCTTCAAAATAGGCTTTCTGGTTATGACATCTGACTCCAGCCTTCTTTTCAGATCAAAATCCTCTTTTTAGGCATATCTGGAATAACACTCCAACACAAATCATGCACTCCCATTACATGGGATCCTGAATTGTATTTGTTAATTTACTAAGCCAATACATACCATGATGTGTATATTAAATAAGGTCTTAATATATTTTACTACCTTAATCAAAATATTAGTTATATAATTTTAATTTAATGTATTCAGGGACTTTTCAGAGAGCTGGAGATTTGACAAGAGGATGTCAGGGGTTTGACAAACTCCAAATCTCACTGCTAGTTGCCCAAAGTAACCTGGTCTCACTAAATGGTTTTATTTTCATTATTGTATTTCCTGGTGCTATGAATTGAGTGCAATTTATCAGAGATTACCAGTCAAGAAATCCTCCATTACAAGTATGCCATGGGAGCAAAGAAAGTAAGGCCCGGTTCACTGATTTTTTTTTAAAACAACCCAGTTTTATTGATATGTGATTTATATAATGTACATTTCATATAACTGTGTATTTAACATATACTATTCAATGCTTTTTAGTATATTTATAGGGTAGTGCAACTATTACCACCACCTAATTTTAGAATATTTTTGTGCTTCACTAAGGGAACACAGTGCCCATTAGCAGTAAACCCCATTATCTTCTATCTCCCCCCTTTCCCCATTAATTTATTCTATTAGGCTAGTATTATGTTAATACAAAAACACATATGGGTAGGCCAAATAATGACCTCCAAATATATCTTGTGTGAAATCCTGGATCTTGTAAATCTTACCTTATAAGGCAAAAGAGATTTTCTGATGTGATTAAGTTCAGGCTAAATGATCATAAGGAAACATTTAGAAGAGGGAAGCAGATGGAAACAGAAGATCATGTAATGATAAAAGCAGAGAGATTAGAAGATGCTACATTGCTGGTTTTAAAGATGGAAGAAGGGGCCATAAACCCAATCATTCATCTCTGGAAATTGGGAAAGGCAATAAAAGGAATTCTTCTCTAGTGCCTCTGTTGGGAGCTCAGCTCACTAACACCTTAACTTTGGTCCTTAACTTTGGTGAAACTAACTTTGGACACCTAACATGAGAAAAGTCGGAGAGCAAACCACCAAGTTTGTGATGACTTTTCATAGCAGCTGTGTGAAAAGAATATAAAGACAAATATATAACAAGAAAGAAAACTATAGACTAATGTCCTATGGGAACATATACATGAAAATCCTCAACAAAATTTTAGCAAACAAAATCTAGCAATGCATAAAACACGATGAATAAATGGGGATTATCCAAAATTGCGAAGTGAATTTAACATGCAAAGATCAATTAATGTGAAGCGCCATGTGAATATAAGAGAAGATAGCATGTGATCATCTAAATATGTCTGCTTTCCCCACAGAAATTTAAGGAAAAAAAAAAACAATGAAGGCATCTAATTGGGAAAGGAAGAAGAATTATTGGCTCTTAGAGCTTCACAGATAGCCAACTGCAAAACATTGTCTGTTTTTATTGTACTTTATATGTACTTGTTTGTCCCATAGAGGACAAAATATGCCTTATTTTATCATAATCACTACCAATTTTTGAGACTTTATTACCTACCAGAAACTGGAAAAACCTTGTTGCTAATCCTTGGCATGGTCATTTGAGATAAGTGATATTTCCACTTTACAGATCAGAAAAGTGGAATACATAAGTATTGAGTAGGTTTTCAAATCCAAGTGAAGTTAATTACAAGGTAAAGTGAGAAATTAGTAAGGCAAAAGCTCAATATGTCTATACAACGTCTTGGGAAATTTTCAGAGAAAGCATGTCACGTTGTCAAGATTGAATGTCTTTGTAGGCTCAGTGGTTCACTATAAAGAAACGTGTTCTTAGCCTTGTCCTCCCAGATTTTATAGGGACTATGCGTTATGAACAAATGACTGGATACTGGGACACAGCCAAAACCCAGTCTAGGAGAAGACATTCTCCGACTTCTGCGTGACTATAGTATATGACTCGTATGCCTTTGTGAGGAATTCAAGTTAAGTTGAAAAGCAAGGAAGGCCTATGCTGTCAGAAATCTGGAAATATTTTAGAACTACATTCTTAAAGCAAACCTTAAAGGAAATTAATATTAACCCAAATTTTCTTCACCATTTCAATATTTCACTAAGATCTCAATGCACAAAATGACAAACTGAAGAAATAACTGGGAAGAAATTACCTTTAAGTTGCAAAAATTCCACATAATTGTTGAGCTATGCCAGCAAACTAATATAAAAGCTATTTATGGCTTTACAGATAGCTCCCCAAATAACATTATATCACATTGATGTAAATAAAACACTGACTTTTATCACTTTGCCTTAAGGCAGGCAATATGGTTGGTTAAATCAAATAGCTTACTGTGATTTTGTCTGCTCCGCGATAGATATTCCAAACTATTCCTGTGCTCAGGAATGGCCCTGACTACTCAAATTTTCTCTGCCAGTCTTTGACCAGTGGATTCCTCCATTGGGGCATGGGCTAGATTTCTAACTTGATGACCCTATACACTCAAGTACATTTGAAGAAAACATTTAAATTGTGAGGTCAGGCCAAGGTATAAAATGTACTGTTAAAAATTATGAGATGGTGTGATTCAAGCTATGTATGTGTATTTTCAAAAAATATTCTAATTCTTCTTTACCACTAAATGAGAATGAATAATGAAATACTCTTTGAATAAAGACTATTAGAAATCAATATAATCAGTAGGAAGGTCAGCAAAACAAGACTTTACCAAACAAAGAGACAGTTCAGCATCCTCAGCATAGTATGTGGGGTTTTCCTTAATATCCATTATTTAATATACAAAAAAGATGAGAAGATACGTAACAGGTTCTTTTCACCGCATATAAATAAATGAGAAACCTCTAGGTGGAGGTTGCTGCCAAGTTAATTATTCTAAATTTTTGCTCTCATCACATAGCTCCCTATTCGGAGAACTCCAGTTGCTGAAAGTACCTGAGTCTGGCCAAAACTCTTTTACCACATTCAGCCATTTCCTGTTGGCATGTGGAAGTGGCCGTGAGATCTTCAGGCCGTTATGGCCCTAAGAGCAGAGCCTGCATCTAGTTCGCCTAACAGTAGACCATGAACACCGCACCTTACTGTCTTCCCTCAACTCATTGCGCCTTTTAGGTCAGGCATGAGTATGATGTACTCCAGGACATTTTTGTTTCATTCTTAATGTCTGTGCTTTCACATGAGGATTTCATTTATTCTCATATTTTCTCTAATTTATATTCAGTGCATCTTGTATCATCGAGGAAATCATAAATTCCTTGTTGGCAAGACTATCCCAGATTGCATTGTGTGGTGCAGTGTACTTAGTAGGTATTAAGCAAATATCTGGTAAATTTGAATTTAACTTAAAGTAAATATTTCCCTTACACTCAGTAGATATAAAAATATATCCACCTCAGTTGCATGATTAAATCTTTCCTCAGTGTCTCTTTTTGCTCTTCACTGTAATTAGATTTATTTTGTTTGAAGAGACTCAGTAACTCTGAATGCATTTTGAAATTTGTTCAAAATTGCCATTGCTAAGGTAGATTTTGGTAGCAATGGGAATGCCAGATGTTAATAGTATCCTTAGGGTGTGACAGGGTTGTCAAAGCTAAAAGTAAATGGTGTAAATAGAAATGAATCTTAAACTGTAAAGTGACATCTAAATATCAAGTGTTGCGGTTAGTATACTCCTGTTATGTTCCAGTGGTATGTCAATCCTTGATCTATCCTCAAACTACAGACACATGAGGAGTGAGATAAGGTAGTAGCCTTTGTAAATGAGGGCAGGATATTATTTTGTAATTTCTATCACTCAGTAACACACTAATAAGCAGAAAAATGAGATTATTTTTTCTCAATTACCATTCACTGCCCTTTTATACAAAGAGGTATAATTGATTTTCTCTGGTTTCTCAGCAGTAGCTGGCAGAAACAGAAGTGGTATTCCTGATCTTCATGTTGTTGTACAACCTGTGAAATTAAATCAGAATGATGGAGAGTGGAAAGAAAACAAGTGTTTGATCTATAGAAATCAAGTAAATTGGGTAAATATTGTCAGTATGGTGAGATACGGCAGAGTCGGTAAAATACATTCGATTCTACCATATTCTATTCAGTTTTGACTATAAATCATGAAGGAGAAGAAAACTCTAGGTACATGGATTAAAATAAACAGGAATGTTTTCTTATTGATGGCAATATGTTTATAATCACCAACTAGATGAAAAGAATAACCCATTCACCTAAAATTCATCTATCATTTGGGGATGGGGTTAATTATGAATGGACAAATATTGAGTCAATTTTAAATATCTTGGTGCTTCTTGTTAATACTGAAGAACAGTTAGAGTCAAAAGTAATCTCTTCAGTGACTGTAAGGATAACTGACCAAGCTAGTAATCTTAAAAAAATTGTCCAACATATCTTCTTAATGAAACACAAAAAATTAGCTGTTGAAATAGCACATAGTTAAAGGGTTCTTATGAAGGATTCATAGTTGACTAAGCCTATATGACAATATTAGTTCTATGTTTCAAATTTCTCTTCTTGTAAGTCTTATCTCTTTTGTGTAACCTATTTTATATTCTTGTGCGTGTCATGCCCTCTTTTTTTAAGCAATTTTTTTCCAGATTCATCTGATGTTTTCTTTAAATTGCAGAATCTCTACCTATTTTTCTCTGTTGGTGAAGAAACTACTGCATAGCAGCACTGGCTGCTTAAAGAAGGTTAATGAGCCCTGGCTGGTGTGGCTCAGTGGACTGAGTGCCAGCCTGCAAACCAAAATGTTGCCAGTTTGATTCCCAGTCAGGACACATGCCTGGGTTGCAGGCCAGGTCCCCAGCTAGGGGTGTGTGAGAGGCAACCGATCATTCTTGTTATCTCCCGCACACTGATATTTCTCTCCCGCTCTTTCTCCCTCCCTTCTCCTCTCTCTGAAAATAAATAAATAATTAAAAATAAAAAATGAAGATTAATGATACCTTGTTGACGCGATGTCAGAAATGGGTCAGTCGTACCCTGTATGAAATGGAGCACAGCGCCAATACGTAATGCGTTCATTCGTGGTCAGGTGGGGTAGCACCACCTTAAGGAGACACTGACTGTCCTAAGGTTAGAAGAGACTTCTGTGGTTCAGCGTTCCTGTTGCAAAAGGTACTGAGAATATCAAAGGCCTTTAGAGATCAGACAATTTTTTGAGTTGATTTATTCGTAAATGATATTCAAACCATCTAAATGTTAAAATTACTTTGCCAAAGTAGCACAAGAATTTTGAGAAAGAGCTTTATTTGAATACGGCATAATAAATATTAGATTTGCTTGTGGTTCTATTTGTGAATATAAAAGTTAAGGACAAAAATCCATGTCCCTGAGGTTAGAAAACTGAAACACTAACCAACCAACAAAAGACTGACAGTAATTTCAAATTTATTCTAGTGAAACTCTAGTCTGATTTTGTGACTTTCTCTGACTTTCCTGGTATATTTTGAACAGATGAGGGCAGGTACTTTTTATTTTCATATCTTTATAACTTAATGCAGTATTAGAATGTAGTAAGTAAACTAAGAGTGAATGTTTCAGCTATAAATAAATAAATGAGTTAATGGAGTTTTAATTTAATGAAGGCATGTGACAGATTTGAAGATTCCATTGGGAAAAAGTTAGGGTTTGGGTTTTATCATTATGTCCCAAGACACATTTGTGGACATTGGCTAACATGATGTTAGGGTTATGTTTAAGTCCAGGATTTAAGGGGCTCTCATGGATACCAACTCACAAAAGGGCAGATTACACAGAGTCTTCAAAGTGGACTTGGTGGGTGGTCTATAAAATATAGCATTAATATATTTTCATGCCATGACTATGTTTACCCTCTTAAAGCATCAAGATTCAATTTATTCCATGGAATAAATTTGCTGAATCATCTGTAGCAAGAACTTTGTCGCTCCTATTTATATATCAAATCTTGAGTAGTTCAGTATTCACTGGGTGCATTTGAGTATCTATCTATCACCTATATATCACCTATCTATCATCTATCTATCTATTTGCCTTTTACCTATTATCTATCTATCTATGTATCTACCTATGTATCTATCTATCTATATCTATCTATCTATCTATCATCTATCTATCTATCTATTATCTAATCTATCATCATCTATCTCTGGCAGCCATTCTAAAAGACATCTAAAAAGGCCATTTCAAAAGGCATCTAAAAAATTGATCATTTCTTGTGGCTTACAATGAAGTGTTCACTACATTTAATGCTCACAGGGGAACTTGCATTTTGTTTTCCAATTTGGCACAGCTTATTGTTTCCCCAGAAGTTCTATAATGATATACCTAAATGAGAAAATAGAAGTATATTGCTAAAAAGTTAAATTAGCTTATTTGATTTCTTGTGGGAAGACTTCCATCAGTGGTTCCCTTGTAGTGTAATAAAGCAACAAAGAGCATGTATTGACATAGATTTTAGGTTGTGGGTATCTGAGTGTGCTTATTTACTTTAGACCCAAATGGTTTCACTCTTTCTCTTTTAATTTAAATGTTATTTTTAAGGTCTAATTATGAAATTCTTTGCCATGAGGAAAATAATGTGTTAAATAATTACAAGCTATGTATCTCAATTTCTCACAATAGTGCTATTCAAGCTAATGAGCCTATTATAGGCATCCTTTGTATAAACCAAACCCAGAAATTATTAAAGCAATATTTTGTTTTTTCTTAAATTTTAAAAATGACTGAGGACCTATTATCTGAATATTTGTCTACTAAATTCTGGTCACTGAGGAGAGAAAGAGTAAGGAAGATGATTAAGATATATCCTTAGATTATAAAAGAACTTTACCACTTCCCTATAAAGGAGTAAAAGGTAAGGACATGCTGGTAGTTTTCTTAGTATGGATCTAATGGGAGCAAAGGTGGTGGGGGGCTATTTTTGCCCCTAGGTACAGAAGGGCTCACTCCATGAGGGTTTTAGGAGAGCTGGGCACCGGAATGAGTTGTGCCTATATCTTCTGCCACAGGCATAATTTTTAGTACAGCCACATTCTGGTATGGGATCTTGTGTGTAAATGTGTGTGAAATCATTGTGTGAACTTAAGTAGCAGAGTAGCAGAATGAACAAGTATTGAAGGACTAAGTGTAGTATATCACAATGGAATCTGTGTTCTCAGCTATCAAGTAAAAAGGGCACTGCAACTTCCCAATTATGTCTCTTAACCAACCAACCAACCAACCAAACAGACAAAAATGGTTCCTCAATTGGAACTAACCAATGCGTTTACTTCCTCTTGAAAGACAGTTTTACAGGGGACAAAATTCTAAGACAATGTTTATTTTCTGTTAACACTTCTGCCAGTCCGATTGTCATTCCTTCATAACTAATCTTTCTTTTCATTTGGGCTGATTTAATGTTCTCATCTAATGGCTTTCTGCAGTTTTGCTAGAATGTGGTTAGGCATGGATTTTTGTAATGCATAGTATATAATATGATTTAGGTAGGTAGGTAGGTAGATAGATGATAGATAGATAGATAGATAGATAGATAGATAGATAGATATTCAAACGTCTCCATGGTTTTAAAAATTCTCAAGCATTGTTTCTTCTAATATTACCTCTCTTCACCCTCTCCATCTTTCTTGGACTGTGGCTATGTGTCTTTAGACCTTTGCATTCCATACTTCACTGCACTTAAACTCTGATTTCACATTTTGGCTCTTCTTATCTATGTGCTACATTCTTGTTAATTTCTTTAGTGCCCATTTTCAGTTCAGTGATTCTTCTTTTTAGCTGGCATAGTCTGTTATTTAATCCATTCATTGAGTCTAATTAATTTTAAAATTAATGTTGAATTAATGAAACCTATTAATGTTGACTATCTTTACATTTGCTTATTAGTCACCAATATATGTTTTTAAAGTATCTGCAGAAATATTTTACCTATTTTTATTTATTTTTTAAACATTGGTATTTAAATACTTATGTTTTTCTCTTTTCTAACCTGTATTTTTCCTCCATTTTTACCATTACGTTGTTGCAGATGCCCTCATGTCCCCTCCCGTACCCCCACCTCCCAGCCCCCATACCCCTTCCCTGGCCATCACCACACTGTTCATTTTATAGTTGAGTAGTAAGAGTTTTTTATATAGTTTAGTTAGAAGCCCTATGTTAAATATATATTTTTTAAAACTTTTCTACATGTCTGTGGATTGCTTTTTTGGTTTTCTTAACTATGCCATTCAAAAAACAAAAGCTTTTAAGCATGACAAATTCTGTTTTAGGAATTTATAATTTATAGTCTGTCCTTTTTGTATCCTGTTTTAGAAATCATTGTCTAATCTAACATTTTACTCTAGAACTGTATCAGTCTTATCTCTAATATTTAAGTCAATAATCCATTTTGAGTTAATGCTTGCATGTGGTTTGAGAAAGTATGATTTATCCTGAACCTATTTTTTTTTTTTTGCAGAACAACTCTTTATAATATACAGCAAGCTATATAGCTCAAGTGTCTTTTTAAGGACTTGAAAATATTAGATATGGTAAACACCATCCAGATGACCCTTCATGGTAGGAAAATATTTTTGTTCCAGTTTCTCTGAGTACTGTTGACAAAGTTCAACTCTCAGTCTCTGTAGGACTGTCTTAGCTACAGAGAGCTACCTTTTCCAAGGTCATGCTCTTCCCAGGACAGGGCACATCTGATCAACTTATGATTATAAAGCTCCAGTCATTTTAGCCCTCTTTGGACTTTGATGTCCATTAAAGCTGCAGATTTCCCTGTGCATATATTTAAAGTTTTCTTTAAACCCCCGTCATAGGTCGACTGCTTCCTCTGTACAATTCTGCTTCCTTCTGTCTATCCACAAATGTTGATACCAAGTGTGCTTCCTAATGTACATCCTGCACACTGAGCTTTTTCTCAGATCTGCTTCCTGGAGTATCCAAACTATTGCATTAAAATATGAGATAAATGTATACACACACAACACTGAAGTCACTGCTTGTATCTCCTTTGTATCGGAGTAGAGCAGTAATGTTGGACTCTTGCTATAACATTCAAGGTATTTGCAGGATGCTGAGCTGCCATCAGGTTGATTAAATTATAAATTTCTGTGGAAGTGCTGAACCTTTTTTCATTATCATTTGCGTGGAGAGTATATGAAGGAGAACAAGACAAAACTAAACAACTTTTTTGCTATGCAATTTTGCTACATTAATAAAATTGAATCTTCAGTCATGTGAAAATTTGACCATTTTACTAAATTCACCATGCTTATTTTAAAATGTTTTGTACTTTTTATATACACTGCCTGAATAACTCTGGTTGAACAAATTCATGTTTTCTGTTTTATCTTTTCTGTATATTTTTTGAACAGATAGCGAAGTATGGGAAATTAGGAAAAACAGGTGCCTTGGGGGCTGATTAGTGGGGCCATCCCATGCATATGGCAAAATCCCTCCCTTCATTACCAAGAGTAGACAACTTCTCATCTTTACATGTCTCATTTCTTCAATCCAGCATGCTGTGAGACTGCCTTCTTATAAATAAGAAATAAAGAATATTCTATCTCTGTATCACCCTGTCTTATAGAAATGTCTTTGCCTTAAACACACTCATTTTGCTATATGGGATCCCCTTAGGAAGGTTCACTTTGGAAAAACAAGAATCCTCATATGTCCTTATGAATAAAAACCAATGCACCTGTCTCTGAATCCCAAAGCTGCAAGTTCCTGTGGCTGTGTTCTAACTATCAATTGAGTTTATCTCCAATCATCCTGAAGTTATACTAGCTTCAGTGGAACACCGTATCCTGCAGTAGTCTCTTGTCTCCTTCCCTAGGCATTTTCAAAGTACGCTGTTTTCTTTAGGGAGAAGTTCGACTCTATGGAAGTTTAGCATTCATGTTATTGAACTAGCCCCTTTCTCTCAAGTACCATAACTGCTACCACAGACCTAGAATTTATCGCATACCAGGCATTATTCACTCCACTTACTTATCTTACTTTGATGACAATAACCAAAGGTATTATTCTTATCACACCCATTTTAGAGTTAAGGGAACTAGAGGTCACACAGTTAATAAATGTAACGGCCGGCCACAATGCTTTTACTTATTATTTATTTATGTACTTAAGTAATTCATTCATGCAACAACTCTTTCCTGAACTACCACTATGACCAGGAACTGTTTTAGGCACTGGGAATTGAGCATAAACCAAAGAAAATCTTTGACATCAGAAACAATATGAGTTTAAAGAAATAGAAAACAATTAATCAAATAAATATTGACCAGGTCACATGCTGATAAGTGTTATGAAGAAAAATAAAGCAGAGGTTACAGAGTCCTCAAAAGTGCTCAACAAAGCAGAAAATATTTCTTATAGGAGGGACACTGAGAAGTACCTTGTCCAATATGAGTCGAACTTGTAAGTGGACTTCCAAAAATTCTTAATTCCAGGAGTTGTGATCTTTTCAACATCATGTGCATCCATTTCCTCATGTCACAGTGCCCTTGTTTCTCGTCTACAGTCTTCTCTAAAACGTCCGCTCCAGCATAGACTTATCTCCTTTATTCCTTTCCAAAAGAAAAACACCCATGAAGGTAAAGTGTTTACCACAGGAAAGTGCAAAAGAGAGGTAGGAGACAAGGGACAGCTCAGGACTAAATCCAGTATGACAAATAATTTTGTAGCTTAGCAAGCTTGTTTTTTTTAAAATGTCTTCTACCCCTTGTAAAAGTTTCCCTTTTCCTTTGAGTTCTTCTGATGTCCATGATTGCTTAGGGAACTGTCTATTCATTTCTTCCTGCTTATTCTTTTCTTCTATTGCCCTCCTTTCTATGCTATTTTGGAAAGTTACAAAATTATTCACTACGGTGTTAAAATGCAAAATGGCTTAATTCAATGGGACACCATGACTTTTTAGAGTTCCTTCAAGGTTCACCATCTGAGTTGACACATAGAAAAATTCCTTCAGGTGTATAGGGAAATCATGATTTTCTCACAAAAATGTTTATTGATGTCATAAAATTGCACTATAGTAGCAGTATAATTGGCTTGTGTGGAAGTGTTGAGTGAAAAATGTTTTAACCACTCAATAACATCAATATGTTCTTTTGTATCTCAATGTAATTCTACCTGTGATTGATTTCCTTGCCTAAAATGCCCTTCTTCTGTCCTCCACACAGTGAACTCTTCTAGTCCTTTCAGATCTAGTACAAATTACATAATTCTCTGTATGTCTAAAGGTCTTCGTACTTAGTTCTGTTATAGAACTTAGCACATTGCATTGTAATTTCTGTTTTAGATATGAGAGTTCATTTATTTTCAGATTCATTCTTTGAAGCAAGGAACTGTTTTAATTAACACCATTATTAACCATGTGCAAATGAAAATGCAATAAATTTCTAAAATGTGTCTGAGATTTGCCTTATTGATCATTTGAATTCCTTCTGATTATTATAAGGAAAAATCAAAGCTTGATACCAAGTGGATTTTGCAAAATTGTTTGTTATAGAAACTGAATGGAAGCATAGACCCATTTATTGACTCTTTTGACTAAAATCTGCTGGAGCACAATGATACTTTGCAAATGTAGGCATACAGTTCTTTCAGATTTGGGGGGCAATTTCAGTATGTTCATAGTCAAGTTGATAGTGGATTATTTCGAGTTTCTATGATCTATGAAAGGTTTATGACTGGGATACTCCTAAATAATCGTGTTTCTTATAAATATAGATTAATTAATGTTATTACAGAAAGCAGAACTCAATGAATATTTTAGGATGGGTAAAAATCAGCGACTGATTTAACTTCCCCTCAGATCCAGGGCTCCTCAGCATTTGACTTGTGTAATTGGCAGAATCTCAAGTCAAAACATCTTTAGCTTGGCTTCCAGTTTGGCTGGTACTAATTGTGGGAACCTGGGCAAACCTCTTAATACCTCTTTGAACTTCAGTTTCATCATCTGTGAAATGGGCATAATACTATATATCTCAGGGGTGCTGTGAAAATTAAATGTTACAATACATGTTGAATACATTTTTGTAAGTATAAAGTACAGGATAGGATGGGATTTAAAACATTCACCCTCTTTATTAGCTCAATTAAACACATTATAATTGACCCTGTCTAGTGTAAGGGGTCATGATACACAGCCTAGTCTAACTTTATTCTTACTTTTTCTCATACTCTCTTGGAACTAAATCATGTTATGTCCATATAGATATTCAAGATCTACTTGACAGATTTTTAACCAAATGTAGTTGTTAAGATTTTTTCTTCTTTAAAATTCTACTTTTATCACTTCAGAAATGTCACTCTCAGAACACATGCTGACAGGTGATTGAGCGTCCTACTCTGGAGCAACGTAGGATGCAAATGCATTCAGAAGGGAAGAGAAAATTAGAAATATTGGATTCATTAGGAGGCACATAAGTTTTTTGATCTGTGTATTAACAACACCTACCTACCTGGAGAGACTTGATGTATCAGAAGGATTGCACCAATGAATTTCAAAGCAGGAAATATTAAAATGTGCATTGAAGTTAAAAAAAATAACCTCTGGTATAGAGGAAATGGGGTTACTAACATGATCTTGATGGATAGAAAGAATGGAAAGGTGTGAAAAAGCAATGGGTAGCAATACCAGAGTTCCTTGGGCATGATACTGTTCAAGTCAAAAGCATCCATTTAAAAATAAATATGAAATAGCACATATTTCTTATCTAACTTCACTGAAGCAGGGAAGAGCAACCTATCTAATGTAGAGGATGCCACTCACACTCACATGTGTACACACACCTACAAACCACATGCAGAGCTCTCTTATCACTCTCTGGACTCTGTTGTATCATATGTGTATTAAAATAAAGATGAGAATATGAAATCCGTAGCATGAAGCGACAGCTAGCTATATTAGATCACTTTTGCTTTATGACCACTCAAACAGGGAATTCCTTCCAGTGAGAGAATAGTCTCCAAATGTTCTCAATTGAGTACCTCAATTAAAAATATTCGTCATTGCTTCAGAAAACCTAAAAAACTGGATTGAGCCATATACTTATTTTAGTGTTTCTTGTCTTGAAGCACAAAGCAATACCACTCAAAGGAACAAGGTTGTTTTATGGGTAAAATTGACTGGTCATGATTGCTCACAGTCAAAGGCAAAATTAACTGAACACCTGAAGGCTGTCTTATTCAACTTTGTTGTGCGGAGAAAAAAACTGATAAAGTAAGATTTACAAAATATATTGTTGGATTAAAGTTTGGACTATAGTTTATAAATAAGTTTTAATACTACCTGCACCAAAAAGCAATTTGAAAAGTCAAAAGATAGTTTAAAAATATTATCAGCGTATCACAGTCTGGGGTTTATAGAAAAACTCCTTATCATTTTGATAGTTCTGAACTTAAGATGTAATAGGTTATGCCCACACTTGGCAAAAACTAAGGACGACTATCTAGAATGCAATAGGTACAGAGGTCACCGAGTCTCTTTCAGAGTAAGACATGATAGTACCAGGAGGAACACTCCAAAATCTAATTGGATACAGAGGGTCTACCTAGAGAGGGTTAGCCAGTCTCCTCTTGAGGAACTACCAGGTAGAACACTGGGGGAAATAAGTAGGAAAAAATGTAAGTGGTCATTTATAAGGAGGTAGTTGACAGTTAACTGGAAAACAGCCCTATTTTGTTGCTATAAATGTTTATTTAAAAATTATGAAGTCCTATAAACCATTGCCTCTCATGCTTACTCTGGTAAGGTCATATAATTTAATAAATCATGTAGTGGTATATATACATTGCTTCACTGTTTTGACTCAGCTGTTGAAATTACAGCATTGAAAAATGTGTGATCTGAGCAAGTTGAGATTGGCTCTCTTCGTATCCTGTGTGATTCCCTAGAATGGTGGGGTACTCCAAAAGGGAGGCAAAACCCTGACACAATACTCTACATCCCATTTCTTAATTAATTGGCTGAACAAATGAAGCTTTCACTTAATATGCAGTATCAGAAAAAATAATTATAGGAGCAATAATGTAAACATGGAGCATAGACAATGGTTTTATGCTGACTTTCCTATGAAGTTTTTCTACTGGACTTCTGTAACAGTAATGATAGAGATAGAATTACATTGAAGTAATTCCATTTTCTTAAAAAGTATTAAACACATATTATAAGTAGCAAAGTATGGTTTTTAGTGGCAGAAATTTTACAGAAAATTTTCTAGAATTAGTAATGATTACATCTAGACAAAAAAGTTATTAGATATTAGTCTTTAAAAATAAGAAGGTATTTGAAATTATTTAGATGGAAAGAGTGTTGAAACACTTCAGAATGGTAGAATGGCTCATTAGCACAACTCTCCAAACTCAGTTTGAAGTCTGTATGCATCCACATTCTGCAAAGCCTTGAAGAGGGTTCAGATATAGCATTACTGAGTGAATTTCTGTAATCTATGGCTAAAAAAAGTGTCCCACTGGACAATAATGCTGAAATATTTCAGTTCAATACATTTTAGGTTGTTTTCCTTCTGGAATGGGAAAGAGGATCCAAAAAATATGCACTGACCTATGAATCGAGCTGCCTATGAGGATTAGATATTTGTTCTTTTTTTCGTTTTCGACATTGCAATTCTTTTCTTAGAGAGAACAGGATATAATATTTTCTTCATATATTAAACTTGAAAGCAGATGACTTCTGAGAGATGTCTGCTGTAAAATTTTCATCTGTCAGTGCACTTATGGAAAATGTTTTTCCTTTCTGCTACGAGGCAACATTTCCATGTATATTTGTACAGCATTTTCATACCCTGTCACCTAATTTCCAATTTGCATGATAACAACATCATAATAGCATAAGAGATATTAAGGAAAAAAATAACTTAAACTGCTTATGACTCTAAAATGGAAGAGATGCTATAAAAGCATGGTTGACTGGAAAATAGTTCTATTATTCCCTTTAGGCAGGGTTGTGATAAAGGCTTAATGACCTATAAATACTAGAGCTTTCTTCATCCAAGGAGATCCGAATGTTTTTTCTTTTCTCTTACCAAGATGCCCTGTGATCAGTTGCAGAGCCGTCAGAAGGTGATAGAAAGTTCTCAGTCCTATAGAAAGGTTACAGAAGTACTGTCAGCTGTGAAGCATTTATCCTGGTAGATGGAGGAAGTTCTGGAGAGGACTGTTGTGTTGACCTTGGACGCTACCCTGTAGATTTTGTATATGCTAAGAAGTATTCTCAGAACACATTCTGTGTACCTGAATTTCTTCCCTCACACCTAGCAACTGGGCCAAAATATTGTCTAGTTCATGGGAATTCTCATTTTGCTACAGTAGAATTCTCAGTCCCTGCCTCTGAGTCACTTGCTTAGGTCCAATACTTTTTCTAGTGAGAAGGTATTGCCTGTTATGTATCAAAAGGAATTGGAGGAAACTGTTTTCCTTCTTATGCTCTTTCCTTTGAGACTTGCCATTGGTATCTCTGTTGATAAGAACAGAAGTAGAATAAAGCTCACCTTCCTTTTGACACAAGTAAATGCTCAAGTAGAATGGAGCCTTCTAAGATGATCCTTGGCATCCTAATGTTGACAAAAACAAAAAAGATAGGAGATCTGATAATATTAAATACTATACACAATTTCTATGAAAAGCCTTTTTGATCCCCCATCTAATTGAGATGGGGTGCTTGTGTACCCAGAGTTCTGTGTTGTTTTCTGAATTGCTAAGTCAGCATCCCTGTTCCCAAGGCTCTAATATGGTGCATCCTAGGTAATAGTGTTAAGTATATTAAAAGGATTGAGAAGAACTTATCTGAGATTCATGTTCTATTACAGTTGCTGTCAATGTCTCCTGGGACAGTTGTAAAAACCTAGGAATCTGCATGTAACAGCAGAGCAGCTAGGTAAGTTACAATTCTTCTTTCTTTCCCAGCAGTTGATTCAGGAATGCTAGGTTGACCTGCCTGAAAGCAATCTTAATTATAGTCAATCATAGGAACTGTGCATTATTTATTATTTATTTTTTGAGGGTGTTGTCAGATTTGTTCATTTAATAAGTGGAAAAATCTTACAAACATATGAAAGTTACAGTATAGTTATATAGGTAATTGATTTTCTTTTTTTGTTGTTTTTTAAAAATATTTTATGGATTATGCTATTACAGTTGTCTCAATTTTTCCCCTTTGCTCCCCTCCACCTGATGCTGCCCTTTGTCTCCCTCAATCCTCCCCTTTCAGTTATGTCCATTAATCATGCATGTAAGTTCTTTGGTTACTCCATTTCCTATACTGTTCTTAATCTCCCCCTGTCTATTGTGTACCCACCGATTTGTACTTCTTTTTTAAAAAGATTTTATTTATTTAATTTTAGAGGGGGGAAAGGAGGGAGAAAGAGAGGGGGAGAAATATTAATGTGTGGTTGCCTCTTGTGCCCCCCCTGCTGGGTTCCTGGCCTGCAACCCAGGCATGTGACCTGATTGGGAATCAAACCAGCAATGCTTTGATTCACAGGCTGGTGCTCAATCCACTGAGCCACGTCAGCCAGGGCACAATTTGTACTTCTTAATCCCTGTACCTTTTCCCCTGATTCTCTCCTTCTCCCCCTCCTTCTCCCCCTCCTTCTCCCTCTTTCCCCCTCCCAACTAATAACCCTCCAAATGATCTCCATATCTGTGATTCTGTTTCTGTTCTGCTTGTTTGCTTAGTTTGTTTTTTTTAGATTCAATTGTTGATAGTTGTGAATTTACTGCTATTTTAATGTTCATAGTTTTGATCTTCTTCTTTTTCTTAAATAAGTCCCTTTAACATTTCATATAATAAGGGCTTGGTGATGATGAACTCCTTCAGTTTACCTTTTCTGGCAGCACTTATCCGCCCTTCAATTCTAAATGATGGCTTTGCTGGATAGAGCAATTTAGGTTGTAAATCCTTGCTTTTCATTACTTGGAGTACTTCTTGCCAGACCCTCCTAGCCTGCAAAGTTTCTTTTGAGAAATTAGCTGACAGTCTTATGGGAATTCCTTTGTAGATAACTATCTGCTTTTCTCTTGATGCTTTTAAGATTCTCTCTTTATCTTTAACCATTGGCATTTTACTTACAATGTGTCTTGGTGTGGTCCTCTTTGTGTCAATCTTATTTGGGACTCTCTGCACTTCCTGGACTTGTATGTCTATTTCCTTCACCAAGTTAGGAAGTTTTCTTTCATTATTTTTTCAAATAAGTTTTCAAGTTATTGATCTTCTTTTCTCCTTCTGGTACCACTATGATTCAAATGTTGGTACATCTGAAATTGTCCCAGAGGCTCTTTAGTCTATCCTCATTTTTTTAAATTCTTTTTTCTTCTTGCTGTTCTGAATATTTTTTTTTCTCCCTTATGTTCCAAATCATTGATTTGTTTTTGGCTTCATCCACTTCACTGTTGGTTCCCTGTAAATTTTTGTTTATTTAACTTAGTGTAACCTTCATTTCTGCCTGGTTCTATTTTATGCTGCTGAAGTCCCCATTGCATTCCTTGAATATCCTAATAACCAGTGTTTTGAACTCTACATCTGATAGATTGCTTATCACCATTTTGTTTAGTTCTTTTTCTAGAGTTTTGTTCTGTTCTTTTCTTGGGTCATATTTCTTTGTCTCCTCATTTTGGCAGCCTCACTCTGTTTGTTTCTAGGTAACCAACTCTAGGTAGAGCTGCATTGACTCCCTGTCTCAGTAGCATGGCCTGTTTTAGAAAAGCATACAAGTAAGTTGGATGGGGTGGAGCCTTAGGTAGTCATCAGGGTGGGGCAACCTGTATGAACCAGGTTGATGGAGTCTCTGATATGATGTCACCACTCTGTGGCTCTGTGTGGGTGAGGGCTCAGAGATCGGACAGTGGTGTTGCCTGGCCTCTGAAGTTTTGTCTGGAAGGAAGCTGTCCCCAGGCATTTGCCCTGATGCCAGATATTTCAATTTCTCCCTGTATTCCTGGTGTCTCTCTAGCTGCTGCCTGGAGCCCACAGAGAGTGAGTCTGCATAAGTCCTAAATCCCTTGTGGGCCCTGTAAGAGAAGACTTTTCAGAATCCCAGTTTCTTCCACTGCACCAATCCCCACTGGTTCTTACAGCCAGAAGTTATGGGAACTTATTTTTTGGGCACTGGAATCTTGGGCTGGGTGGTAAGATATGTGTCTGGAGTCCCTTACTCCTGAGGTATCCCGATTTTATCCACCACAGTTGGGTGTGGCACTGCCTGTTCTGCATCTCTGTGTCTCTACCCCTCTAACCACCTGGATGAGTGTGACTTCACAACCAGTGTGAATTCCCTGGTTGTAGGACTTCCGTACCATCCAATTTTCTGACGAGTCTGAGTGATAACTGTTTAGTAGGTTAGTTGAAATTTTTGCTTTGGTTATGTGAGGAGACGAGCTGTGTTTACCTCTGCCTCAATCTTTGGAATTGTGCTTTTTTTTTTTTTTTACCATGAAGTCCAATAAAATATTTCACGGTGTGATGCTTATCAGCATATTTTTGTTGTTTTCTTTCATATCATATTTCATTGTTTTCTTACTTATTTTCACAAGCTTAATGGGCTGTTCCTCCAACAACATGGTTGTTCGCATAAGAGAACAGCAAAATAGTAACAAGTACAAGGATTAAAATCAACTATTCTACATCCTTTTCAGCTTCAGTATTTGAATGCAGAGCAATACTGGCAATAAGAGACCAATTTCTCTACTTATATAATGTGAGATACATGTTTTATGCATTTGTGCCCCAAAATAATTGTTATCCAGAAATTTAAAGTTAATGGTGTTTTCTTACTATTGCCTCTCCAGGGAGATAATGATTCTTTCACTATATTTTAAAAATATGCTACTGATCTTCAGGGAATACATATTATACTAAATTACATTCTAAATTTTCTTTATTATTTAGTTAAACAGTTCCTTTTGTACTAAGTCCCTTGGTCATCTTTTTATGATGTATTAAATTCAAGATTTCCTATTTATTGTGGTAGCATTGAATATTGATTAATAAACATCACTTGTTTCAATGTAGGCTGTTAGGATACTATTATAGTACATTTTAGATGGGCTGTAACATATTTTCAAAATATAGCTTCTATAAAGATGAATAAATTCCCTGTACTTATATAATATTTGTTTAGAGGCTGCTCCATCAACTTTATTTTTCACAACTGTGTTTTCTGAATTTTTAATCTGGGAGCTTTATTTTTGGAGGTGAGTGTTTACCTTATGCAAAATAAAGGTCATATTCTTTGATATGCTGATCTCTTGACTGTATAAAATCAAACCACACCTTCCAACATATAGGATGATTATGGTGAGCTATTTATTTATAATTTTTTTCCTTTGGAATTGTGAGGAATCATTTCATCTATTGTCAATGGTTTTCTTATATATGAAATGATGGCAGGGGACTAGATTCTTTTGTAAGCTGCTTTCCAGTACCAACATGCTTATATTTGGGGGTTGCTTATAAAGAGGACTTCAGAGCACGCATACATCTATGTATTCCCTAACTCAAAAGTACATCAAGAAGAGTTACTTTATGCTGAACATAATCCTGAGTAGTGAGTACTAAAAGAAAGAATTGTTTGTTTTGCCGAGTGTGTGTTTTTGTTTCTTTATACTCATTTTCTGTCGTGCACGTCACATGTGTACTGTTAACTCTAGAGCTTTGAATGCTTCTGAAATTCTGAACCTCAGAATATATTTAATTGGTGTGAATTTCAACTTTAAAGTTCTTACCTAACGCAGTAGAGGAACTTGGGAAATGCAGTTGCAGACCCCAAGACTTCGCAGCCCAAGGCAACACGGGTGAGGCTGAGAGAGCAGTTAAATAAGTAGCACATAGATGTAGGAATTTTTTACATAGAAGGAATTGAAATAAGTACACATATTTCCAACATGAGGAAAGTGGTTAAATAAAGTATATGATCATCCACAACCAAATATTATTTCATCACAAAGAGTCATATATTAGAGGAAATTGCATTGGCCACGGGAAATATAATTACAAGATCTAATTACAGTGAAAAGCAAGGTTCTGAGATGTATGTATAGAAGCTAATTACCTATCTTTATAATTTGGAATGTGCTATTCAAAGTCATTAATTGTAACTGCCTTTACATAGAAGAAAAGTTAATAAGTTGTGTTTTATTCATTAAATGTTTCTTAGTTTTCTAATATTTTCTGTAATGAGTATGTTATATTCAGAGTGAGAAAAATTATTTCACAAATTGCATTTAGCTAACCCCCTTTTAGACATTATGCTAAGTGTACACAATGAATTTAACTTTCTCTTTTGTTTGTGAAACTGAAGTGAGTTATTCCAGTTTTTACATTAATTGTGCTTATCTTTTTTTCCCCTTGAAAACTGATGTTACTTAGAATAAACAAATAGGAGATTATTATGGGGAGGAGCCAAAGAAGAGGAATTGGTCATGGGAGATTATTCTTACCATTGAAAAGATGATACCTATTTTTTTTAAAGTGAAGAATCAAGAAAGGGAAAATAAAGATCAAACACAAGTCTAATTAAAATTCAAAAAGTGAGAAAACTATTGGCAAGAATTGAAAAGGAGAAGTACACCTTGACCAATCATCTATTCAGAAAAAAATAAGTTAAAAAGATGCATAACCCACAGACACAGACAAGAATGTGGCCACGGCCAGAGGGAAGAGGAGCGGGGGCGGGGGGAGGTGGGCAAAGTGGAGAGGGGAGATGGGGACATCTGTAATAGTGTCAACTATAAAAATAAGGTTAAAAGACAGAGAAAAGGAATCAGATTTGAGAGTGAACATTTAAATTAGGAATATAGAATCATGAATGTATATTTATATTCCTAATTAAAACATAGTCATATATATGACTACATGTAGTAGTCATAGTCCCTTTCCTAAAAAAAATGTACATTATTTAAAATGAAAATAGTTAGTTCTTTAAAGCAAAACCATACAAAACATACTGTTTGGTATAACCTGTAACAAGGGTGTCAAACTCATTATCACTGGGGGCCACATCAGCCTTGCGGTTGCCTTCAAGGGGCTGAATGTAACTTTTGGACTGTGTAAATGTAACTACTCCTTAACTAGGGGCAAGGAGCTCGGCACTGCTGCTGGGTAGAAACAAGGTGCCAGGCCGGATAAAATGAGGTGGAGGGCTGGATTCAGCCTGCGGGCCTTGTGTTTGCCGTCTGTGTTCTATAGGTTATAAGAAGTTTGGGAAGAAAAGCGTTTGGGGTCAGAGAAGTCAGAATTCCTTCTATGGAAGAAAGTAACAATGAAATGACAGGAAGAATTTAGAAAGTTTTAATTATTGTAGTAACCAAAAGTAGTTTATTGCATTACAGAAAATAATAGGTTATAACCTCAGCCTTACGAGATGGGTGGTGTTATCCCTCCGTTACATTGGTGAGGACACTGAGGCAAAGTGAGGTGAAAAAACTGGACCCAGGTCACGTAGCTGGTCAATGATGGATCCAGGACTGGAACTTAGACACATAGAATGTTCAGATTTGCTGTTACTGCCACACTGCCCTGCAACTAAATTAGCAGGTGTGCCTTTTGGAAGACATTGCTTATTGCAGAATGCATGTGGAGTTATGTCTTAACTCAGTCACACTTCACCAACCAAATCATTTTGTCACTCGTTATCTATTTGGAAGAGATAAATTATACTCTTAATGATAAACTTATCAATTTCAATTAGCTAAGTTTTCCTTGCTGATAAATTAAGCTTTCCTTGTGCTTGAAACACTTCTACTTTCTTTGGCGTGTTGGCCATTTCTAATGGGTGAAGAAACAAATCTCCATATAATGGACTGTGTCAAAACATCTCTGGTCTTCTCTTCAAATTCCTTTTTTCTATGACCTCTGCTTTATCTCTGGGAGGGAAACGAAGAATGCAGTAAAAATGTATTTTTATTTACAGGAACATGTGTGTTATGACTCAATTGACAGAAGCATGTGCACATGCACACACACCTTTTACATGAAAACTTTTGTTATTTTCAAAACTTATTCAGTTTATATGCTAAAACTGTCTCCCTTTTCATTCGTGTTTGTAGTGTGCTTAAAATTTTCTTCCTTTGGAAATCAGAGATTTTTAGTTAAAATTCTAACCAAAAGGAAATTGTACCCCTATTTTATTTTATTTTATTTTTTTTTTAAAGATTTCATTTATTTATTTTTAGAGAGAGGAGAAGGAAGGGAGAAAGTGCAATGTATGGTTGCCTCTCACTTGGCCCTCACTGGGACCTGGCCTGCAACCCAGGCATGTTACCCGACTGGGAATCGAACCGGGACCCTCTGGTTCCCAGCCCACGCTCAATTCACTGAGATACACCAGCCGGGTGTACCCCTATTTTAAAAATACATGCTTAGGGTTTGCCCTTTCCCAGATGTCAATTTGACATATTATCCTGGAGCACGTGTTTTAGGACATACCTCACAGTTAGCCGGGATACTACTAATGTCAGATATGGTGCTATGTGTTAAGCAGCTGGTCTCCACAATTTAGGTTATTTATTTGCAATCCTAATTTTTGTCAGTAGTGTTACATCACAACTAATGCCATTTCATTAAATATGTATTGAATTTCTTCTTTGTGCCAGGTTTTAAGAATTCAAGTAGGTATAAGTCAGATTCTCCATCCATAAGAAACTAAAACACAGACACATTTTCAGAAAGTATTTTGGTTGACACTTGCAGGTTAGATTTCATGACAGAAAACATTAAGGAATAATTTAATTACTTTGGCTTCTTGAAATGTTGAAATGAAAACAGTAGGTCGAATTTCTGAGATCTTGTTAATTCTTATAATGTACAAAGGCTTTTGCTAGGGGATTGATATATATTACTTATCCTGTGTAACCTTTATTAAACACCTAAAATGTGCTTTGATTTAATCCTGCTCAGCAGGTGAGGGTGCAGGAAGGTCTTACATAGGTGAAATGACTAGCTAGACCAAGTCACACATCAACTGAGTGGCAGAGATGAAATTTGAACAAAGATGGTTTAACTGCAAAGCCTGTTCTCTTTCCACTACATGCTTGAAAAATTAGACACATTGACGGGAGTGAAATTCCTTTTGTTGTGTAGGGAAGAGAGATTCTTGAGATTAATGCAAATGAAAATCTGAACTGCAGTACAAGTCAGTTAACTGAAAGCTCTTCTCATTAGCTTTGGAGGGACAAAGATGAAAAAGAAATATTTCAGATAGAAAGTGGATTAAAAGTTTCTACTTTGAGAATAAATGAATTAAAATACATGTGATTAATGATAAATTAACACATGATAATCAACACCTCAGAATGCAAGATAGATTGAATATAGAATTGCAGAGAGACAAGAGAGGGAACTATTCAAAGGAGAAATGCCACTGTCACAGGGAGAATTAACACATTATCTGTTTCCACAATAAATAAGTCAGCAAAAAATAGGTAACTCCTATGAAGGGATGAGCGTCTACATGCATTGCTTTTACTTTTGTACCCATGCCGTCTCTGAATATGCAGACGCCTGACCTTGGCTGCCTCCAGACACCCTGAATCCTGCTGCTTCTGTCTTTTGACACTTAGCCTAGCTGTAACCATCTCTGAGTCCCTTACCCGTGGTGTATTAGTATGTGGTACTCTCATGCATTCCTGACTACAGTGTCACAGAACTTTGGCTAAGAGTTGTCCTTTAAAAGTCATGCTCCTTACCCACCCATAATTCACCACAAGCATCTGTTGTCACCCTTCAGTGTTGCTAGATTCAGGGCACCACACTTCCAACCCAAATCTGCCTTTGACCCTACTCTTGACTTGCCCTTCCCTGTCCTGGCCTTACCCTGTTTCACCATCCCTGAGGCAATCACAGATTACAGTGCTTCATTTTACTTTACATCCAAAATCTTAAAGGACAGGTGCTCATTGTATGTGGAATCCATGTTGTACATTTTTAAAATACAACTCATTTGTAGGTCACCTATATACTTATTGTTCCATGTCTCAAAGCTTGCTCTGGTTCATAGTTACATATATACACTTAACCTCTAAAATAGTTAAATGACTATGCAGTTGAATTGAAATTTTAGAAACCATCACAGGAAATTAAATTGTAAGAGCAAATATTATAGTATCAAACACTATTGCTTTGTTTTGGACTTATCATAAATAGAGATACTTGAGAAAAAGATGATATAAAGCTTTACATAAGATTAACAGTGATTTTAGGGGAGTTGAACTTTCAAGGATTACACAGATAGGTGACACAGATAGGCTCTTTATTTTCTAGAATTTCACTTGAAATGTATGGTGTCTGCTTTTCTGCACGTAGTGAGCCATGATTACTACCTTAGAATATCTGATGAGTTTGAAGGCATTTAATATAATGAAAGTGTGAGAGAGGGAAGGAAGTAGGAGGGTTGAAAGGAAAAAACAGTTAAGTATTAAGGACAAAGAATGTGCCTGAGAAGATTAAGTAATGATTAGAAGACAGATGAAAAAATGAGGACATTTTTAAGTACATTTTTGAACAAGTTTAAAAACCACTGTTTGAGATAGAATGAACTGCATTAAGTTTGGCACTGGTGAAAGAAAACATGAAGCCCCAGTTATCCACAATACAATTAGAAAAAAGAAAATCAGGTCAGAGAAGTCCTTGAATTTCCTTACACTGTTGAATTCATTAAACAAGGGGCCCTTAGACCGAAGTGGCTCTAATGCCATGGCCGACTACAAAGGCAAACCAAAGCTCAGCCTATAAGTGCCTCAAGGTTAGGAACCCAATCACAAATGTCCAACCAGACTTTCAGCTACAGCCAATCCATTATGTCCTTGCTCTGCTTTCCTGCCTTCTCTGTATGGGCCGTTCCCCACTTCCCGTTCGTTTTTGCCTGATTAGAACCAATTTGTGCTCAGATAAACTCTTTAAAATTTTTGACTTGCCTCAGTTTGCCTTTTAACATCACCAAATAACTATAATTATTGGAGAAAGGTTTTACTAACTTTGGGGGGAATAAGAAAGATAGATTTTGTGGTGAAATGGAAGGGTCAGAGATAATTAAGGATTATAAATTAGAAATGAATGACGAGGAAAAATCTATAACAAAACCCTCTGAGGGCCATTGACAAAAAGGGACCCATCTATGAGGCTGCCTGTGGCTCCAACTTACAATCAAATCCTCTTTAAAATGACAGCTTTCAAGTATGTGATTAAAGACATGGTGATTTGTTGCTTTTTGTTTGTTTGTTTTATTATGGGTTTAATTTTACTGATGAATTATTTGTCTTTTTTAAGCCCTCAAGATTATAAAACCCATAATTGTATTCACTATTAATAGGCATTTGAAGACTAATAAACAGATTTGCACTAAGTAACATCTGGAGAGAAAAGATTTGGTGGAGTACCTGTTTGTTTGCATAAGTATGTAGTACAGATAAGCTCCACTGAAAAAATGGGATTAAGCAAACCAATAAATTTATGTAAAGGGAGAGAATAATACATTCTAAAATGTTGAATTAGCTATTATTTATATACAATAGAAAGGATAGTATCACATTGTAGAAGTACTTTATTCACCATTAATATCAATAAAAAGTGGCTGCTAAGAAAATAGTAATACATTTATAAATGGAAACTACATACTGAAAAATCTTTGTCACAAAATTAATGTGCATTGTAATTAATGTGGGGTCCCTAGAAATATGTTATAAAAAACCAAGATAATTGAGATGAAGGTATGTCTGCATCATTAATTTTTAATTTTTAAATTTAATTCCTAGTCTTCTCTTTGTATTCTGCTTTTTCTTTGGCCATAATTTTTGAATTTATATTTTCTAATAATTTTTATTATGTATGCTTATGAAGATTACCAAATCCTTTTAAAAACCACTTAAATATTTATAACCTAATACTAAGATTTTTGTGCCACTATCAAAGAAAGAATGAGGTAGATTTAATGCACTGATCTGGTATGATTTTCAAGACATAGTCTGTAGTGGGAAAAATAGAAAAACAACAGTCAAAATATATGTGCATTATAATTTAAGGGGGAAAACACCAAAGAAAGATAACACACAACCAACGCTGAGCTGTCTTCTGTGTTGCTCCCTTGTCCTGAGACTACAGAGAAGAGAAGGATAAAAAACAGATTGCTCAGACAACAGCTATTGATGGAAGGGAGAGGAGACCAGGTCTCAGAGGCTGTGGAAGAGGACAGGAAGAATCTACTCACTATCTCAAGAGCACACAGATCATCTTGACAGATCATGCCACTTGAAACATGAGGAAAATGTAAATGCAATTGTGTACGCAAACCACCATGGGAGGTGGAAGGGGACAGGAAATCTAATTTGCAAACAAACAGGGGAAGAATCCAACCTGGAAAAAAGTCCAATAAAAAAGAAAATTTCCCAAGAGAACTCCCCATTTAAGAAGAATTTAATAGGCATATTAAATAAAAATATAAGAGCTCAAACATAACATCCTAGACACAGACTGAAATGAGTGAAATTTTTAAGTGTAAAGAAAAGAAAACCAATGACAAAAAGAGCATTAAGAAGTTAACAGTACCTCTCACCAACCCGCTGTCCCTTCGGTAGAGGGGTCAAATATATGGTGATAGAAGATTTGACTTTGGGTGATAAACACAGAATGCGATATACAGATAAGGTATTATGGAATCATACACTTGAAAGCTATGTAAATTTACTAACCAACATCGCCCCAATAAATTTAATGTAAAAAGTTAATAATAAATTTAAAAGGTTGCCATACAGACAAGATATGGCTAATAAAATTTAACTAAAAATGTAGAAGAAAACCTTTTAACTCAGGTAAACACAAAGGAAAGGATGCAAAAACTATAGATAATATAGTAGATATTAGAGCAGTTATAATCTATTGAAAATATCCAAGAAATAGAAAACCAAACAAATGGAACAGAGAATAATGAGATGTAACAGAAGAAAACTTCCTGAATGGAATGTGAGGGTCAGAAACAAAAATTTTCTTTTAATCATAAAAGATATAGAACAATTAACACAGAGACCTATGCTATTTACATCACCAGACTTTAAGAGAAGAAAATGAACTCTGGGAGGAAAATACAGAGGGGGAAAAAAATCAAGCTGCTCTCAGACTTCTCTGCAATATTCAATGCCAAAGGCAATGAAGCAATACCCACACAATTCTGAAAAAAAAAAAGGAAAGTAATGCTAGAAGATATATTCACACATATCATATCAGTATAAAAGCTACAGACAGACACTCTCAAAGACAAAATCATTCAGGAAATAAAATATTCTCATGCTCTTATTAAAAAACAAAAAATAAAACTTCTCAACAATGAACTCACACTAATTAAGAAATAGAATCAAAGTAGAACACTAAAGAGAGAGAAATTATTACTAAAAGAACCAGTGGTATGATGAAATCATTTAAATGCAGACAAAAGGCTAAACACTCAGAATTACACATGGCGATCAGACAGAGGCATGGATGTCCCCAAACCAGCCCTCGTCACACTTGGTCATCACAGGTTCTGGCCCCATGAGCTACAGTGTCCCCTTCCCAGCACTGAATGTTTGGCAGGCAGGTCTGGTTTCTGCACTCGAAACAACGAACGACTGTGCTTCTGTCCCCAGCACCAGTGATTTTCCGAAAATTTTGTAAAATGGATGGGTAAGACAAAGATGGGTTGAGGAATAATTTTTTTAAAGAGTTTATTTATTTATTTTTAGAGAGAAGAGAAGGGAGGGAGAAAGAGAGGGAGAGAAACCTATGTGTGGTTGCCTCTCACATGGCCTCCGCTGGGGACCTGGCCTACAACCCAGGCATGTGCCCTGACTGGGAATCGAACCAGCGACCCTTTGGTTCTCAGTCCATGCTCAGTCCCCTGAGCCACACCAGCCAGGGCAAGGAGGAATAATTTTTAACATGTCTTTCTGATGGGGTATCATTGGTATCTAAATTAAGCCATTTGACTTTAAATAACGTCCATTTTTAGCTATTTGAAATTAAGCCAGTTCTGTGACTTACTCTACTGGCAACAATATGACTAGATGACTTCTTTCTGAATTTATTCATAAAGGGATAAGAAAAATCATTGCCAAAAATATATTCAATTCAGTCATTGTATGGTTTGAGAAGAAAGAAAAGAGGTATATTTGTATATTTTACATAACCTAAAGCAGAAAAATATCAAGAGAAGGTACCAACCATATTAGTTAGATGAAATTGATACCTGTTAAGAAATTAAATAATCAAATAAAATTTATATATGAAGCAACACATTTACCTCATACTGAGCACATAAGTAGATTTATAGGTAGAAATTGGTCGGGGGTACTTTTTGGTTGGTTTATTTTTCTGTGAAATGTTCTTAAACACAAGCAGACTGGTTAAAAAATCACTTTCTAACATCATTTGAAGGATGAAAAGTGGACAAAAATCCCTAAAGTTGGAGCATTTGGATGTTTGGGCTAAGAATATACCAACTTTAAGAATTATCTCCTTGTTGAATGCTCTCTTAGAAATTACCTAATTTCTGACTGTGAAGGCGAACATGAAGTTAAAATATCCCTCTGTAATACTCTCTGTCTGAGAGAAAAGGTAGCTTAAGTTTGTAGTGGAATGTTTAAACTTAAACATTTTTGGAAATTATCATCCTCTTTCTGTCATTGAATAAGATTATATAAGTAAATAATGACATGATTTATTCTAATTTTGCACTCTAGCTCTTGGTGCTGGTTTGTTGGAATGTTCAAACAACATAAGGGTTTTCAGGTTAACAGCACACACACCTGACTCTCCAAGGGCTCATGGTTCCTCTCTGACTTCAGTCCAACCAGGTAACTCCCAGGTCCTCTCCTAGTCCCGTTTCTCACCCTTTCATTCATTCATCATATATCTATCACGTGCCTACTGAATAATACAGACAAAGTCCATACCTCCAGAACGTTTTCATTCTGATAGAATGGACACATGAAATCACAATGTTAGGAAGTCTTTTCCCATTGTGATAATATTGCCTTTGGACTAGACTAGGGCTTCTCCACCTCAGCACTGATCACATTTTGCCTAGCTGGCTCTTTGCTGTGATGGCAATCCTGGGCACTGCAAATGTTTTGCAGCATCTCTGGCTCCTACTCACTGGATTCCATCAGCATCCAAAGTTGTGACAAGCGAAATTATTTCCAGACATTGTCCAATATCCACTGAGAAGCAAAATCCCCCGAAGTTCAGAATCACTGGCCTAGACAACTTACCGGGGCCTCCCATCAGAAATTTCCGATTGTTATTCTACTCCAGCGCTGTGTCAGCATCTACTCCCAGCTGATGCTCCTTTTTCTATTTGTTCTAGGCAAATGCAGCCACTTTCCAAGTCTGCGATTTGCAGGCTAAATGGTTTTCACACCTGGGCGTAGATGCTGACCTAGCAGAAAAACGTAAGAAGTTTCTGTCAAAGTAGCTGTTTTATTTCAATGTTACATGTATTTCACTTACATTCTGAGTGTGGATGCTGCACATTGATAATAAATTGCTGTGTCTAATTGAATCATGGCATGGTTGCTGATATTTTTGTGTGTGCTCCACACTGTTCTTGATCAGTACATGATTTTCCATAAGCCTATTTCTTGGTATATATCTAAGTATATTGGTAACTTAATCCTAGTTCAAACTACAAATTGTTTTCTATATACAGACTGATGGGTCTTGACTTTGTCAGAATACCTCCTTTTCCTTACTGACTTAAAACAGGATCAAATCAATGAGAAAATTAACTGGGACATTCTTCAGAAACTAAAGTCTGCCCCTCTCTTTGTGGCTTATTACAGTATTGGGGGGTGGCACTGAGCTGCCCTGTGATGGAAAAGTTTTATAATCAGGTGTTTCTCTAATTGTGTGGCAAGTTTTGAAGACCTGGCTCTGCACACATATCTAAATTAAACAATCCTGTTTTTAATTGCAGTCTTTTCCATCCTCTTTTTGTTGTCTTGGGAAGAATTGTCATTGGTAGCGCTTAAATTTCCATTACAATAGGAAAAAACAAGTGTGAGTTTATTCTTCTATTACAAGCCATAGCCAGGAATCTATTTACAGTCTGTCCAAAACAATATGAGCTCCTCTGCAATGCTGCTCAATTTAAACCCAGTACTAAATGATACTTTCACATGTACCTACACTGATTGTCCCGGCTTTGTGCAATCCATTGTGCGTGCTTTTTATTTGTGGACGTGTTGTGGCACATGTTCCAATGGCTCACGTATCTGTGCTGGGCTAATTCCAGGTTTCTTTGTACTTTTTCTTCTTGCTGAAGGCAATTGCTGAATGAAAGACCTATTCTCAGTAAGCCAGACTGGATGAAGCCATTTTTCTGAGTAGCAATCCACCACAGTTTTGGCAGAAGGTGACCACACACACACACACACACACACACACACACACACACACACAGACACTTTCATCAGCTACATGGTTGATTCCAGAGCTGAAGGACTCTGCTTATCCAGTAGTATCTTATCCCTCCTGTTGGATCAGGTACTTGGTTCACATGCTCCCTTTGACATCCATGATTAGAGAATCTAATGCATTTTAGTAAAGCATTGCTTTTGAGCACTGTGTCACTATGTTGCAAAATTAATACAATATCTGAGAATTTCCTTTTATTTTTTTCAATAGAGGTATTTTCAAGAAAAAGGTTAAGAAGACCATACAGCCCAGACATGTTCTCTTCTGAAAGCCCAGAGCATGTTCGTTTTGACAGATTTTCAAGGCACTTGTGTGTCACTCCCAGTTGTGCTCTACTCTGACCAGTGGCGCCCAGATAATGACCATGAAACGTGCCCCCGCTTCTCCTCTCATCTGCAGCCGGGCACTTTGAACAGCCCCTGCCTTCAGTTGTAGCAAAAAGGACTACTAGGGAACAACAGATTTTAATGGCTGTCTAGTTAAAAATATGTGTTATTCTGAAATATGAAAATTGCAACCATAAATCTCCTTTGAATTCCTGAAGGTTTTTTTTTTTGCACTTTGCCGGCCCCTTTCTCCTGAAATACATGAAGATAACAAAAAAATGACAAATCTAAACTTTAGGTGGTTTTTCCTTTTCTTCCATTTCATTCATTTTTAATGCAGACGATGGGATCTTTGGGACTGAGAGCCGTATTTGACAGCTTCTTCATGTTTATTTGGGCTGTGACTTGTGTTGTAATTTAGACACAAGGCACTCTTTCCAAGAATAAGACATTTGTTATCCATGTATTTTTTAGTGGCTAAGATGTGAATAAGCAGGTTTTATTATTTCTTTATTGTAATTTATACTCTCCTGTAAGTATATCTTTTTTAACCAAAGACTCAGATTTCTTCTGATTTTAGCCAAAAACAGTTGACTATATTTTTGTTTTTAGTGCTGCATATCTGAAGAGTGTGAAGGCAAATAAACTATCAAAATGAAATCCCATTGTTTATTTAAGAAATAAAAATTCTTCAAGTACATAAATAACATATCTTGTGTGTTTATGATGCTAGCTCCTTCTTTAGCATTTGTCTCAGAACTAGTCCCCGAATTTCTGCACTGTCTAGATGCACAATAAATGTCTAGCATCTCTCTAAAGAAAAT
This sequence comes from Micronycteris hirsuta, assembly GCA_004026765.1. Taxonomy (NCBI): domain Eukaryota; kingdom Metazoa; phylum Chordata; class Mammalia; order Chiroptera; family Phyllostomidae; genus Micronycteris; species Micronycteris hirsuta. The sequence goes on from PVJI01007094.1 coordinate 63,734, forward strand.
AATCAATTTCATGGACTCTTCCTGAAGGCTAAAACAAGCATTGCAATCGAGGAAGGCAGCATTGTAGACCCTTAGGCCATTCTTCTCTGCAAAATGAATTTTATTACAGGTTTTTTGTTTTGTAAAAAAATAAAAACAACTAGGATGGCAGTCAGTGTATTTCAGTGAGCCAGATTGCTAATATATATGTATACACGTATACATGCATGCATACATATATAAGTATATATGCACATTCATATATACACATGCACATGCGTATGTATATGCATATATACACACATACACACACATACTGTCTGTCCGGAAAAAGTCCAGCCATTGTTAACATAACGAGAATGGCTTGCATGGCATCCATGTGACCTGGCAGCCAAGGACAGTGGCCTGGAATGTACATGCATGAACAATGATGACTTCACTGTACTAGTCAGTGGGGGTGGTTGACACCACTGAATGAACATGTGTCCTGTGTGGCCTCACATTCAAAATGAATGAATAAATAGAGCAATGATTCTGCATCAAATTTTGCATTAAGCTTGGAAATTCCTCCATAGAAACTATTCAGATGATGCAGAAGGCTGCAGCTATGGGTAACAGGTGATTGGCAGCTTCATCACAACAATGTGCCCGTTCATGCATGTCTCGTGCAGAGTTTGTTGGTGAAGCATTAAATTACCCAGGTGACTCAGGCCCCCTATAGCCCAGATTTGGTGCCCTGTGACTTCTGGCTTTTCCGAAAACTAAAATCATCTTTGAAAGGAAAGACATTTCAGACCGTCAATGAGATTCAGGAAAATACAATGGGGCAGCTGATGGCGATTGGGAGAGCTGTATGAGGTTCCAAGGTGCCTACTTTGAAGGGGACTGAGGCATCATTGCCCTATGTACAATGTCTCTTGTATCTTGTGTCTTCTTCAATAAATGTCTCTATTTTTCATCTTACATGGCTGGATACCTTCTGGACAGACTATATATATGTGCGTGTGTGTATATATATATAAAATATTCCTTATTCCTACTTTGTTATTATTACCCTCTGCTTCCTAACCAATTCTTGTTGTGTGGTGAGTTTGGGATGGGAATGAACAATGAGAGACCAAAACATTGTCTGAATGATTGATATACACTCTTCTTTCTTTCATGGCAAAAAGCATGGAATGTGGTATCCCTTCTAAATAGAAGTTTGTTTTAAAATCACCATAGGATGCTTTTCCAAGCCTGGAGAACTCATGGAGTCTTTATTTTTCTCTTCCCCTTTGTAACGATGTCCCATGCAATGGGCCTAGATCTAAGTACTAAAGTAGTGAAGATATCACGTTGCTATCCAAAATTCATTTCCTTTTTGTCCCAACATGTTTACTTTTACAGATTTTTAAAACTCTTATACTTTACTGACAAATCCTGTCCAAATTGTTCAGTTCTTTCTCTGAAGTAAAATTCTTGCTCTGTGTGATTAAAGCCTCGTATATATTTCGGTTAAACAACTCAATTGGCACTTACTACACTAAACGGAGCGTCCCAGAGACGAAGACTGTACCTGATGCTGTCACGCCATTTCTGCTATTCACCATCATATTCAGAAATGTATGAGAAATTCTACTCCCAAATCTGCTGACCATCAGATACGTAACTTTTAAATTTATCCACATGTCAGTTGTCCATAAATAAATAAACAAATACATGGAATATATGCACAATCCTGTCTTCATACAGCAAAACTTTCATCATATTATTTTTACTCTTGGCTGGAAGAACTGGCTAAATATCATCTATTAGTTATATTAACCAATGAAAATTCTGCTTTCTAAAAAGGGCTCGATAGACAGACTTTTCTCAGTTTAAAGTTTTTATTTTTATTTGTACTTTAAAATAAAAACCATCCTCTATCACTTATTCTCTACCAAGTGTTAGTGGATCACCATATGAATGAAACAGTAGCTAATTAATATTAATTAACAAAATTAGAAATAGTCAATAATTACAATTAAAATGGTTTGAATATTTTGGTAATCATGAGTATTTATGAGTTTATAGTATTGTTAAAAGTTGATGTAACTTATTTTCTTCTTTTTTAATAACTTATTTTCTTCACCTAAAATCTGCTACTTACTATGTAAGACAAGCAACTCCCTTAGAAATTCTGAGCCTTTGTAAAATGAGGAAATAATGCTATCACCCTCATGTTGTATTGAATCCAGCACTTGGGATTTTGTACGTACATACTTAGAAATACATCAGTATAAATGGGACAAGCTAGAATATATGAATCATCTCACTGACTGAAGACACTTTAAATAGGTCCAAAAAAATAACAAAATTTTCTTAAGTATGTAGACGATAGCTATTATTGAATAGGCTGTAGCAGACCAAAGTTGCCACTAAACACAAGGAAAAAAGCCAGGTAAAATACACTAAAGAACTGTTTGAAGTCATCCAGAACTGTTTAGGTAACAACGTCAAGAGATCAAGATCCTGGAGAAATAGAAGCCACAGAAAGAAGAGCCAAACTTTCTGTCAAACTTTATCCCATATGGAATTTGCCAAATCTTAGTGCTGGGTAAACAGCTGAAAAACCAGGCAGAGGATAACTGGTTGCCAAGAACCAGAGAAGTGAGCTGAACTTTGGAAACCTGACAGTGGTGGAGAACAGAATTCCCAAGGCAGGCAGGACTTGTGAGGCCAACATCCAAAAATGAGGGGAATTGCTGAGAAGTGAGACAAATCCTCTTTTTCTCTCTCTCTTTTTTCTCATAACATTTATTGAATTCTTAAGGTGCTTGGAGAAAGACTATGAAACTAAAAAATGCTTGCAAATCAGCACAGTCATCATAAGTCTCTTTATGAAGAGGAGACAAAAATGAGAGTTCTTGGCCAATAAAGAAGGGCCTTTAGTAGTCACTCACAGGTTTTCAGCTGAGATGTCTGAGAGGTAAACTAAGGAGATGCTGTCACCGGAGGTACATAAATCTTTCCCAAAGTGGCACCACATCTTCAAATTAGCTCATTCCCTAATTAAATAAAGTGACACACTCCCTCACAGGTTGCCTAAGACAGGACAGGATTAATTCAATCTGAAAGAAGGGAGTACTACTTAACGGATCTAAATGTTTCATCTACAATATTTAGCACACATAAAAATAAATAACATACCCCTTCAAAAGAAAACAGGGAAACCATCAATGACATCAAATCACAGATGATCTATGTTTTAGTTGTGACATCAGACATAGATTTGTGATTAATGTGTCCAAGAGCCATAGACAACAATGGGAAGAATTTTATCAAAGAACAGTTATCTAATGAAGAAGAAAAAGTGGAAATTCTTGAGCTAAAAAAATAATAATGGGAACTAATGACTCAACAGATAAAGTTACCCACAGATAGGACAAAGCTGAATGGTGATTAAAATAATGGCGGCTACTAATAACCAAGGAGGTAAAAGACCTATACTCAGAAAACTACACAACACTGAAGAAAGAAACTAAGGAAGACACAAACAAATGGAAGCATGTACTGCGTTCATGGACTAGAAGAATTAACATCATCAAAATGTCCATACTACCCGAAGCAATTTATAGATTCAATGCAATCTCTATTAAAGTACCAATGATGTATTTCACAGATATAGAACAAACACGTCAAAAATTTATATGGAACTGTAAATGACCCAGAATACCTGCAACAATTTTGAGAAAGGAGAACAAAGTAGGAGGGATCACAATACCTGATATCAAACTGTATTACAAGGCCACTGTAATAAAAAAGCCTGGTACTGGCATAAGAACAGACACATGGACCAATGGAACAGAATACAGAGCCCAGAAATAAACCCAAGTCTCTATGGTCAATTAATATTTGACAAAGGGGGCAGAAGCATAAAATGGAACAAAAATAGCCTCTTCAACAAATGGTGTTGGGAGACCTGGAAAGCTACATGCAAAAAAACGAAACTCAATCACCAACTTACACCATACACAAAAATAAATTCAAGGTGGATAAAAGACTTAAATATAAGTTGTGACACCATAAAAGTCCTAGAGGAAAACATCAGCAGGAAAATCTCAGATATTCCACACAACAATAGTTTTGCTGCTATGTCCCCTGGAGCAAGAGACATAAAGGAAAGAATAAACAAATTGGACCTCATCAAAATAAAAAGCTTCTGCATGGCTAAAGAAAAAAAGCATTAAAATGACAAGAGAACAAACTGTATGGGAAAACATAATTGCCAATGATACCCTGGACAGGGGTTTGATTTCCAAAATATATAAAGAACTCACATGACTCCACTCCAGGAAGACAAACAACCCAATTAAAAAATGGGCAAAAGACCCAAACAGACACTTCTCCAAGGGGACATACAGAGGACCCAGAGACATATGAAAAGATGCTCAGTATCACTAGCCATCAGAGAGATGCAAATTAAAACCACAATGAGATACCACCTCACACTGGTCAGAATGGCCATCATAAACAAATCAACCAACAACAAGTGTTGGAGAGGATGTGAAGAAAAGGGAACCCTGGTGCACTGTTGGTGGTAATGCAGATTGGTGCAGACACTGTGGAAAATGGTATGGAATTTCCTCAGAAAACTAAAAATGGAACTGCCCTTTGACCCAACAATTCCACTGCTGGGATTATATCCTAAGAATCCTGAAACATGAATTCATAAGAATCTATGCACCCCAATGTTCATAGCAGCACAACTTATAATAGCCAATTGTTGGAAGCAACCTAAGTGCCCATCAGGAAATGAATGGATCAAAAAACCATGGGGAAAAAGCAGACAAGTGTACTATCAACAACAATAATAAAAAAAAAAACTATGGTACATTTACACAATGGAATACTATGCAGCAGAAAGAAAGAAGGAGCTCCTACCCTTTGTGACAGCATGGATGGAACTGGAGAGCATTATGATAAGTGAAATGAGCTGGGCAGTGAAAGACAAATACCATATGATCTCACCTTTAAGTAGAACCTAATCAACAAAGTAAACAAGCAAGCAAAATATAACCAGAGACATTGAAATTAAGAACAATCTGACAGTAACCAGAGGGGAGATGGGAGGGAATAATGGGGGAAGAAGGAGGAAGAATGTTCTGGAACAATTATAAAGGACTCATGGATAAAGCTAAGTGGAGGTGGAATCAGGGGAGGGAGAGGAGGATGGCTCGGGTGGGGGTGGGGAGTGGTGGTGTGTAAATGCAGACAATTGTATTTGAACAATAAAACAATTTTGAAAAAGAAGAAAAATAAATAAAATGCACCTAAATAAAAAAAAATGGCTAAAAAAAAAGGTGAGTAAAAAAAATTCTGCTGAAGGTGATAAACATGTGGAAAGCATAGAAGAAAGTGGAAGGAGGCATATGGGACGTAGTAAAGGCAAGTAAAACACATGCAGTTGGAGACACAGAGGAAAGAGAAGATAGAGAAAGAAACAATATTATAAGAGATAATATATAAGATTCCCCCAACTGACAGAGCATTAAGCTATGCAAGCAAAAAGTATTATGAATCCAAAGCAAGTTAAATGAAGAAATTCAGACATCAGCATGTCACGGTCGGTAAAACTTGAAAGAGAAGACAAATGAAAAAGTCTAGGAAGCAGAGAGGTAAAAGGACATTGTGACTGAGAACTGGCTTTTAAACAGAAACAAAGGAGTGACAATGCCATCTTTAAAGAAAACAGCTGAGTACCCCATTAGGATAATTTAGCAAGTGAAAATATCCTTTAGAAATAAAGATGATGAAGATGATTCCACTCAAACAAAAACTAAAATTATTTTCAGCATACCCACACTTAAATAAAAACACTAAAAGGGAATTCTTCAGATGGAAATGTGATCAAAGTTGGAAGCTAAGAACTGCATGAGGGAATGAAAGCTCTAGAAAAACAAATTATATGTGTAGGTATTGATTGTACAAAACAATAATATTAATATATTGGGATGCATTAAATTTATGTGTAGTTCAAATGCATGACAAAATACACAATAAGAGGGAGGGGAATATATAGAATAAATATATTTTATGGTCATTGTATTTTCAGGAAAGAGTAAAGAAATAATTTATTTCTGACTGTAATAAATCAAAGTTCCATGTTGTAGTCACTGAAGTCATCATAATGTATGTATAATTAATAAGCTAATTAAAAGAAAATGGATCAATATTGAAATAATTCACCCACAAGAGAAGAAGAAAGAACATAAAATGGGTGAGACAAATAGAACAAAACAGTAAAAGCTAAATATAAAGCCAAATATGTAAAACAATACATTTAGTGTAAATTGACACAATGTTGCAATTAAAATAAGACAGTAAGACTGGATTTTAAAAAATAATCACATTTACTGATAAAGGCACTTTAAATATAGTGACACAGAAAGGTTAAAAGAGAAAGGTCGGGAAAAGATCCATCACACCAAAAGAAAGCTAGCATGTCAGTAATGGAAACAGACTTACTGATAAGAAATGTAACAAGAGAGAATTAGCAAATTTCATAATCATACAAGGGTCAATGTGCTAAAAAAATAACATTATTACATTCATATGAACCTAACAGCAGGGATCCATGATATATAAGATAAATACTATTAGAATTACATGAAAAATGACAAATGTAAAATAGTGAAAGACTCCAACAGACCGCTCCCAATAACTCAGAGCACTTGCAGACAAAAATAAATGAGTAAGTATAGAGAGAATAGAAGCATTGTGATAAACGCAAGTGTCTGGTTACATAAATAGACTGCTGCCTCCAGCAATGACATTTTCAGGTGCACATAGAACATGTGTTATTCAATTATGAAAATTTTTTCATGTGTACTTGAAATGTTGGTATATTCAGTTCATGTTTGGAAACTAAGAAATGCAGCTAAAAATCCATAAGCCCATAAGGAAATATGAATGGAAGTTGAAAAAGACTTTAAACTAATTAATAGTAGAAATACTACATGTGAAAATTTGTGATAAATCTGTGCTTAAAAACTTTATATCATAAAATTCATATATTAAAATGTTTATAATTATCCATTATATTTAAATATCATATCATGTTAAAATAATTAAAGAAAATTAAAAAAATTAAAGAAAAGTAGGAGAAACAAGATAGAAACAAGAAAATTAAAAAAATTAAAGAAAAGTAGGAGAAACAAGATAGAAACAAGAGCAAAATTATAAAATAGAAAACAAAGATATGATCTAAAATATCAGCTATTTTCCTGGAAGTAATCATAGTTTTTTTTTTAAAGACTTTATTTATTTATTATTAGAGAGAGGAGAAGGGAGGGAGACAGAGAGGGAGAGAAATAGTAATATATGGTTGCTCCTCACATGGCCCTCACTGGGGACCTGGCTTGCAACCCAGGCATGTGCCCTGACTGGGAATCGAACCGGGACCCTTTGGTTTCCAGCCCGCGCTCAATCCACTGAGCTACACCAGCCAGGGAGTAATCATAGTTTTATTTATTTAATATTTTGTTTAGTTTTCTTGGCATATTCTAATAAAATTTTTGGCTTCTTCTAACAGTTCCATAAAAGAATGTTGAAAATTAATATGATCATCTTTATTATTACTTACTTTCTTTTTATTTCTCATTTATATTTAAGTTAGGGCCTTTTAATGATAGCCTTTGAGGAGATCATGCTCCCTCTGATATTTTACTTTGGATAGTAAAGGAAGTTTTCAGAACATCTCCTATAAATAGTGCTGTAGTTCGTTTGGGATTGTAAACACTGACTAGAAACATGAGAGGACCACTCTGTTTCCAAGAAAGAAACACGAGACGTCCTTTCAAACTGACATCTATCTGGTGCTGCAGTGACCCCACCTTTCTGATTTACCACCATCGTCCTTCACTGGTACTAATCCATCATAATCAATCATGGTACCCCTTTCCTGTTGATTTCTAAACCCTTTTTAGTCCAGCAATCCAAGTATCCACTTTCAATTTTTCCAAATTGATATGTAAGATGTAACTTATTTGTCATTTTCTAGTGGCAGTGTACCATGTCATATATTCATTATACTTGTCTGAGACAACAGGATTTTCTATAATTCTAAGACTTACCCTTAAGAAGAGATTAAATTGCTTTTATTCTGTCTCTGAATTCTAATGTAATCTTAATGTTCATAGAGAACATTTCTGGTAAATTAACATGATTCTCTGTTCTTCTACGTAACAAATCACTCCAAACTTAATGAGTCAGCGATTACCCTATTTGCTTATGATTCTGTGGATCAACTATACTTTACTTCTGGTATGGCACTATTTCTGATGCTGACAGCTTGTAATCAGTTGGTGGCTCAACTGGAGCTAGATAGTGTAGAGTGGTCTTCTTCACGCATCTGGCATCTGGCAGAATTATTGTTCTAGTGGGTTTCAGTTAGAGCAGACGGCTTCTGCCACACACATGTCTAATCCTCTCCTGGGCCAGCCTTCTCTACATGGTGGTCTTAAGTTTCCGAGAAGTAAGGTAGGGAAAAACCCAATGTCAAGCCATTTCCAAACTTTTGCTTGTTTTACATTTATGAATGCCCTTTGGTCAAAGGAAGTCCTGGGGCTAAAAACAGATTACAGGATTGGAAAAATAGACTCTATCTCTTGGTGCGAGGAGCTGCAAAATATTGTAACCATGTTTTATTCAATATACTACCTTCCCCTGAATTTCTAAGGATTAGAGAATGAAATTGTTATAATCCCCTTCTTTTAACGAACTACAGAAATGATCCCTGAAAGTATAGTCTTTAATCCCCTACTTTTAAATATAACCTAAATTGGCTCACATTTAATCCAATAACTCTTGTTCAAATCCTAAACTTAGGATTTTTCCCTTTTGTCAAATAAATATACACACACACAGACACATGAGCCAACCTTCCAAAGGTCCAGAGTCACATTCTCTAATGAGTTTGCATTATTGATTATTTCTGCCCTTTTATTTACATTTGTCAAGTCAGACATTGCTTTCTCTAGTCCAGAATAGAGAGCTACAATATAGACCCAATTTAAAACTTAATTCTGTACATGGGTTTTTATTACCATATACTTTTTACTCTGAGAGTTGGAAATCCTAGTAAAACTAATGCTACAATCACTTCCATTGCTGATATTCATTTGGTCATTTAATTTACCATGCCAGGCATAAACCACAGATAGGTAAGTATAACTAAGAAGAATATGTATGTTTTCCAAATTGGTTACACAAAGAGTTAAACAAAACACTTTTTTCAAAGTAGGTGCTTTATAAAGATTACCAAATGCTAATTTATGAAATATTTATATAGAATACTATTTAAAAATGAAGTAAAATTTGTTTCCCTCCATACTTTTTATATGTAGTTATCTCAGTTTTAAAAAATCTAACACTTATTTTTAAAAATATTTTATTTATTTATTTTTAGAGAGAAGGGAAGGGAGGGAAAAAGAGAGGAAGAGGAACATCAATATGTGGTTGCCTCTTGCGCACCCCCTACTGGGGACCCGGCCTGCAACCCAGGCTTGTGCCCTGACTGGGAATCGAACTGGTGACCCTTTGGTTCACAAGCTGGCACTCAATCCACTGAGCTACACTAGTCAGGGCTAAATCTAACATTTGTATCTGACTTAATCCTTTGACCTGACTGAAGGAGATTTATAACTCACTCATATCCTTACCCTGAAGTCAAATGCCAGGCAGAATGGGCAGCAAAGGCTTCAATGGCCTGAAGTATTTCCTTGGGTAACAGCCTGTCTCCATGCAGCTATGAGCAGCACCTTTACATACCTAGAGGTCTAGAAAAATTAAAGAAATAGACTTAGTTGGTGCTTCTAGTCATCTGAAGAGCAAATTAATTTTATAATTTTCTCTGACTCATTTCAGTATAGATGCAAAATAAAAAGAACATGCATATTTAATAGGATTTAAAGCAAGAAACATGACACAAATCAGCTTGCCTATATTTTCTAAATTTTAAAAGTATACTTCCATTTTGCCTTTATAGAAAAGAGAGCCTACTTTCTCCTAAAAGATGACAAGGTATCATTAGAAATTCAAGTACAAACCCTAGAATTAATCTATAGTTGTACCTAACCAAGAGCTTGTTTTACAAGTCAATTTACCATCTTTTATAAACTGTTATAGTTAAAGGAGCCACATCACATTCCTTATATCGCAACTGTTTAATACTGGAATTTAAATAAAATAAGAATTTAAAATATATTTAAAATAATTATATCATAAATCTAAATAAGTATAACCATTTTTAAAACACAGAATTTCTAATTCTAATGTATCTACCAGTGTAATGTACAGTAACTAGTGAAATGTAACTTTTTTCACTTGTATCGCTATTTCAAATACACATATTTAAAGTGGAAACTAGAGTCACTGCATTTAAAACATAGTCTTTGCTGGCCAGGTAGCTCAGTTGGTTAGAGTGCTCAGTTGGTTAGTCGGGATAAGTCAAGTTGCTGGTTTGATTCCCAGTCAGGGCACATACAAGAAGCAACCAATAAATGCATACATAAGTGGAACAACAAGTCTCCTTCTCTCTCTCTGGAATAAACAAACAAACAAACAAATATAGTCTTTGTTGTTATGAGGTATATAAGGACATCTCAACATTTAGTTTTGATTTATTTTGTATTACTCTTAACAGGAAACTCATTAGTTTATAAGAGGTATTCTGACTGATTATGTCAAAGGAATGATGGCTATTATTAAATTTTGGACTCTCTATCCTGGAAAACATTTCTTGGATAATTTTTTTATTTTAGAGATGAAGAAAGGAAAGCTATGAGGTGTTTATTAAGGTTTCAGAGCAAATTAGAATGTGCTATCAGAATGACAGTTTAATTAAAAACTGCCTTATTTTTGCATATAGAAATTTTTACTGTGCATTTAAATCTTTGACACATTGTCAAAATATAGATGAGGCCTCTGAAGGAGGTGTGCATATATGGTTGGAATTTAGGCATTAAAAACAGGGCACAGAAGCCCCTAATAGTGTCTTAGATGAGTGAGTCTAGCCCTGACAGTGGATTGAGAGAGGAATCCCAAACTCTGCTATATGAAAAACCCTGAACCAAGCAAAATCAGAAGAGAATAAATCAAAGATGCATTTGTTTTGGCTATAGTTCAAAATTTTATGCAAAGGTTTGCGGATGCCCACTTGAGCTAAGGAGAAGAGCAAATATAATGCTAACAGATTTTTAGTGCTGAAAACATGAAATTTACCTTCAAGATGAGAAAGAAAATACATTTATCATTCACATTATTTGCACCTATGACTTCTAGCCCTTAAAATGCTTCTGCTAAAGTGATTTCTTTCAGTAGCCATACATGAAGTTTTTGTGGAAAATGAACTCAATTTCCCTTGATTACTCTTTAAAAGTGCATATGTATTGCTACAGTAAATTTTTTGAAATTGGCTCCTCATGTACTTCATTTGGTAATGGCATGACAGCCGGAAGCAGCAGAGCAGGAGATGACAGATTGCATTATTTTACCTTGCTATCGGTCAGGCTGACTTCACAGTGCCAGAAACAGGTGGAGACAGAATAAAATTACTAGAGGTTTTTAAAAGAAACAAGGGATAAATGTCCATGGGTCCCACCCAGGCTATTCAGTTAATTTCTCAGGTTTTTTCCCTTCCTCCTGGTATAACACACGGTGAGCACAGTATTCGCTTTCAAAAACTCTGCAGTCTAGTGTAGACGAAGGACATGTAGTTAGAGACACTAATGATCTCATTGAGGATATACTGATAAAAAAATGAATCCCCCATTTCCAGGGGCTTAAATGAAAGCTGTTAAAAGTCTGGGCTATGTACATTCTAAGCCAACTGTTCTCCAGGACATAACTCATTATTGGAAGTTCTTGTTGAAATATGCTTCTCTTCTTGCTTCAGCAGAGAAGAGAAGAATGGAGAGAAAGGTACTGAGAATTAACAGCTTCACAGAGCTCACTTCCCAAACAGTTTATTGTCCTTACCAAGTCATATGACCACACCTACCTTCACAGGGACGGGGGAAATGCATTTCAGACATGGCCCGGGACAAAAGGATTCACGATATAGGTGTTCACTAGTAATGTCTGTCATATCATTTATAATAAAGTGCCAAATGTAGTGAACATGGAATTTTTTAAACTATAAAAATCAGTGGGGGTATTGTTTTAGAAAACAGTCTCAAAGATTATCTTGAAGAATGATTAAGACGTGTCAAGTAGAAATGGCTGTCCAGGTGTGAGGAAGGATGGCTGAAATGGCACGACCCGAAAGGAAAAGAAGAGGTAGGACTTAATGCTATGAGAAATGACTTGAGAATTTTTTTATTCCATGCTAAAAACTTGGAGTTTTCCTTGTAGGAAAGGGGAGCTCTCCAGAGTTTTAAGTGGAAGAGTGAGGGGACACTATTTGTCTTTAAAAAATGACTCCTACTGAAGAGGAGAAAATGGGTTGAAGAAGAATGAGATCATAGGGCATTGCAGTCTAGGCAGGAGACGATGTGACTCTGGTATCTATCACCAAAACATAGGTACCAGACATGGATTTAAGAGGTTCCAGGAGGTAGGAGCCAACGTGGTCTTTGATGGGCTGCTATTTGTTGGCACCGTGCTGTGAATAAAAACGTGAAGATACAAGATCTCTACCTGTAGGCAGACTATACCCAAGCAGGAAATCAGACATATTAAGAAACAACAGCTGTTAATGATGAAGTGTTTAGATAGGCAACATTCGAAAGAATGCCATAGGGAATATCGCAACTTTAAATTCTGGAATCACACCAACTACTTTTGAGTTTTTAACCGATATAACCCAGAGTTATTTCTCAGCTTTCTTCTCTTCTATTTCTCTATATTACATTGAACTGTTTTGTACGTGTCTTGCAAAGAATGTGTTCATACCTCCAATGACCTGCATGACAGTTCATTCGGGAGCACCCATTCCCACAAACTTATTTGAGTGCTATTGTCATCCAGAATTACCACAGTTCTGAAATAATGAACTGAATGTATCTTAATGTCTAACCCTATCCTTGGGTAATGAGAGATTTGAAATCTGGAGACTTGATGGTGGAGGGTCAGTTGGAGTATAGTCAAAATAGACAGACACATTCTTCAAGTTTTTAGTCTTTTATTCTGAAATACCAGCTTAATTTGCACTGTATATTAATAGTGTTCTTACCAGACATGGAGACACACAGGATGCAGAGGGAATTATAGTATTATTGCTGGTCCTCATTCTTTCTATTTCTTTTTTCTCTGCAGCCATCTTTGATCATTTCTTTGGTATCCACTGAAACTAACTTCATAGCTTTTTTGTATAGTAGTATCTGATGAAATTCTGAAATTTCCATGCTGTTTCCTTCCTGCTATTTCCAACTTATGCTAATTAGGTAGGAGCATTAGAAACTTCAGTAATTAGCTCTAGAAAATATATGACCCCTCCTTTTTCAAGCAAAAAAGCCCCTTTATTATTTAGTACTAGTTAAAATAAATAAGCTATTATTTATGGCATAGAATTTATTCATGCAGTGATATTTATAGAAATGCTATTTAGTGTAATGAGAATTGACCTAATTATGCCCTGCTTTTTTATGTAATGTATTTATATAGTCCTGACAGTTTTTATATGATCACTTTAAATTTTAAGCCCTCAGAGAACAAAAATTCCAGCTACATAACTTGATACAGTATTTAGCATAGCCTCATACACTGGCTCACGCTGCTTTAGTGTCTTTGTTTCACTAATAAAACTGAAATTATTTGAAATTTTGAGCAATAGGATTAATTAATCACTAAAAAGAGATTGTTGTTGAAAACCATTTTATTTACTTTATTAGATACCTATATTCATCGATAAATGCTAATAGTCCTAAAATACACATATAAAAGGATATTGAAGTTGAGTCTAAGGCTCTCAGTAATCACCAAAACTGACTAAATTTATTTTCATCTTAAGCTTTTTAAGCAAAAATATTTTGAAATAAATATACAATTAATCCTATGTAGTTTTTTTAAAGCATGTATTTCTTTTGTTCACAGAATCAATCTCTCCATATATTTGGAAGTTAAAAAGACTTGTGCTCTTGATATAGTAATGAATCACAAAGTCTGATTCAAGAGAGACCTTACAAGCCATTTCGATTATAAAGATGGAAAATTAAGGCCACAAGAGGTCAAATGTCTCCCTCCAGATACTGTGACAAGGACAGGCATGATTTAGTAGCAAAGCCACTGGCTCAGAAATTAGAAAGCTCTAGTTTTATTTCTAGCTGTGCCAAATACTTTTTACACTTCAGCTCTCTAATCTCTTGGTTATGAAATCAGTTGTATAATCTGTAAGTTCCCTCACAATTTAAAAGTCCAAAATTTGAAGTTAAGGTCACACTAGGGTTAAAAAGAGTAGTCAATGACTACCTTCCTGAGAACTCGGAATGTCAATATCAACAGAGAGAAGTATACAACTTAAACTTCAGCAATAGCTGCATGAGGCCAGACAAGAATGGCCAGCACTGGGGGCCAATAGATAAGATGAATGTGGTCGACACCGAGAACAATGCACGTGTGAGGGCGATCAAGTCGAGACCTGGCAGCCCAGGCGGGTCAGCGCCTACAGAGCCCGATGGATGGGAAGTACAGGGTCTTTGGCAACCAGAGAATCCATGTCTCCAGGAGTCTGAATAACCAGAGTGGCTGTATCTCAGCAACTAAATATGGGTTGATATTAAGCCTAGGGTTCTGAGTCCAAGGTGGGGAATCATCTGAGGCTGAACAGTCCTAAAAGTATAGAGGCCGTGCCTCGTTAGAGACCATGAGGTGATGGATTGGGAAACCAGGATGATTCTGACATGTTTCCCCCTCCTGCAAATATATAACATGTATTATAGCATGTATTTAACATTTATATCTCAATACAATATAAATATATTAAATATAATACAAATATCACATTTACTCTTTTAGTATTTATGTTGTGTATGTCTATACATTATAATGTTCCTTACTTTGACATCTCATTAGAACAGATATGAGTCACTAAATAATCAGGGATAAAAAACAGCTGAATCAAAGCGACAACGAAATTTTTCTGAGTGTAAAGGGGATATCAGGTAGGGTTGACAAAGTTCTATGAAGAGTGAAAGTTCCGATGACTCACAGTTAGCAGGATCTGAAAAATGAAACAAAAAAAAAAACTAGCATTCCCAGAAGAGATTTTTGAAGAGGAGTTTTCTGAGAAGGACTTTACGCCATTCGCAAAATCCAGCCCATCTAAAAAGATTTATAAAATATTCATTTCCTAGTAATGCAGTAACGGTGCTCATGGTTCAGGGCAAAGACAACTGCTGTCCTGTGTGTTCAGTCCCACCTGGACTCTGAAAATGTTCACAACCTCCGCGAGTGGTTCTTAAGTGGTGTTTTAAAACAGAGTCTTTGGGGAAACTCACTGACAAATTTCAGCTCTCTCCCACCAGCACCGCACGCACTCACACACGCACACTGTGCACAAACACACCTCGCACACTGACAGGTACACTGGCCCAATAGTGATTCTGTTTTCCCCTTTATTTTGAAAAACATTTTAAGAGCTACTAACATTTTTGTCTCTGCTTCATAGTAATAAGCATAGTAATGAGCTTATCATAGTTTATTTTTTTTACTCATTGTACAAAAGATTTTTATTTCTTAAGATTTCTTTATTTGGTGTACTTTGTTCCCGATAATGGAATGGAGTTCATTTCTGGTTCCAGGTGAAAGCATGCTGGTAATTAACCCCCTCAGGTATGAAAAAGAGGACAGGTCCCATCCTTGCACTTCCTTCATGGACTTAGATCTGTGTGTACCTGAGAATTCTCTGGCTCTTGCCCATAGCTATGTTTCCAACTGGGAGAGGTACAGCCCCCTTAGCAAGAGGCAGATACTTTCCACTTCTCAAAAGGTATTATCTGTTCTGCTACAGATAAGCCAGGATGTAAACCCGGCCCACTGGCAGCCCATGAGGAGAAATTCATCTGGAAACTTCCCTTGAGGGGACACAACACTGCTGAAAACAACAGCTGCAATCAACACCTGAAAAGCAAAGGGAAAACTGGTTCAGCTAGTTTAAGCAAAAATATTTTCATCAAGTAGAAATACCATCCTCTTCAGCCAGTGCTCTTCACTCTTTCTCCTGTTTCTTCATCACTGAAGAATGCTAGTCTGGGGATTTTCTATCAGGATTCAAATTCTATTTAGCATCCTCCCCTCCATCTTTAGGTACAATTTCATTCCTTGCTTTTTCCCATCCATATACCCCTAATGCATGCTTTTCCTGTGTACAATCTTCTTCCATTCTGGCAGTTCATACCATTTCCCCCCAAAGTTCTTCCTTGCCTTGAACCACCTACCACTCCCAATAAATTATAGTTTTCCTCCCCTCTGTTGATGAATTTTCCTTAAAAATTTTGTCAAATGGAGGGCATCCTTTGTCATTTCCTGCATATCTTGCTAAAAAAAAACCATGGAGAACATTTTCCACTTGTCTGATGCTGTTTTTAGATTTTAGTATTGCCAGTATTACCCACCAGCCCATTTCCTTTTGAAATATATCCTCATCTGCACCACTTCTGTATATCATCCTTTGCTAACATGGTTTTAGTTTATTCTTGCCCAGCTGAGTGGCTTCAGTGTGCAAAATGTGAGTGATATACTGCATATTTACTTAGAAAAATATAAGAGAGAAGTATAGATCAAGTATTCTGGAATATCAGAGGAGGGAGACATTTCTTCTTGTTAGGATAATAAAAGATAGCTCCTGGGAAGAAGCGACAGTGAGATGAAATTTGGGCTAGTAAACTAGAACAGAAGACAGGAATGCAAACCACTGGAGAATGGAGGTCTGCAGGCTTAGTTTATGTGCTCCAGGACAAATGAGCAGTCTGGTTTGACAGCAGTAGATGCTGAGTTTTGAGACACGTGTGTGGAAGTGATCATGAATGTATGTGGGTTGCTTTAGATGTAGGTAAAAGGAAGAATACAGCTGACAATGGAATGCCAAGTTCAGAAAGGAGAAAGGAGAGGAGACCAAAAGGTCATTATCAGAGAGTCAGAGGACACATAGATGTAAAAAAGGCATGGAGGATAAGAGTTTTATCAAGAAATTTGCTATC